>JAZHYW010001040.1:0-37944 GCA_037355805.1 Ixodes ricinus | reverse complement strand
TCAACAGCCACATGTGCTTTAATAACACTAAGAGGATTTTACAAGGAAGTAGCGGACACATTGACTTTCTAAGAACCAGGTTTGACCAAGCCTTTTTGGCCTCGTGCACTAAAAAGAAGCTAACCAAACATCTGCTAGTTTCATTGTTCCTAGATCCCGTATTTCGTGTATTTCTTATGGGCCTCCACTAAATTGCAAACTGGATGTTTTAAAAGGTTAAACTAATGCCGATACCACCGAAGTGTAAAACTTTCTTTTATTGATTTCACCCTCGTACCACAACTGTAAAAGAGTGGCTCGACTTACGCGGGATGGAAACATACGGAAGCCATCTGATTTTGCAAAGTTACCGAAACATTCACCCATGCTTTTATTCTTTGTGTCGACGCTGTATTCTTTGGGATGTTTTCAAACGGACGCTGAAAAAGACTTTGAAGCGGAAGAGACAAACTTCGCTACTTGCATTTTGCCGAACACCTCGATACCATTCAAGACATTTTAGTAGTTCTAGGTCTTTATAGTTTGTGGAAAACGCGTAAAGTGATAATGAAGCAAGAGTCGCGAAGCCATCCTGGGTAAATTTTAAAAAATATTGCCATTCAAGTAGGTCAGGGCATATTGGCACGCTGTGATGAAAATGATGAATGAAAGACGTCGAAAAATCTCAGTCGTTCCCCTGATATTGTATAATCCACGACAGCACCAGTCGATATAGAAAGTATCATTGACACCTTCTTCTTTGTGATGTGCGTTGAGTATTTGTAAATTTCTAATATATAGTCTAACGCGGATGGAACGGATTGCTTGTATGTAACGGAAAGGTAACGCACTGTATGTAAATAATGTAACGCACTGCTTGTACATAATGAAAACGAAAACGTAGCGCTCTACTTGTATATAGTGTAATACATCACTTGTATAGAATAATGTAAATTATAGTTGTTTTAAACGATGCTGTAAATAAATGTCTGAAAAAAAAACCCGTGGTAAGCTCAGTTGGTAGATCGCTCGCGCCTGTAATAAAGAGGTCCCGGGTTCGATACCGGACCAGGCGGATTTTTTTCGGTCGCGCACCAGTCACCTAGCTGTGTTTGGAGATTTGTGTTTGTCCTTTGTCCCTCTTGGTCCGCTTCTCCAGGGATTATTTTCGTCATTCTTGTCCAGCTCGCTTGCACCTTTGCATTTTATTGCATTATAATAATAACCTTAATTGCAAGCTTCACCCTTGTTGGTGCTAGACTGGTGGCAGCTGATAAAACCCGTCTGCTTTACTGACGTCTAGCCCCTAATTAGCTCAGTTGGTAGAGCGCTCCACCTGTAATGGAGAGGTCCCGGGTTCGATACCAGACCAGGTGGATTTTTTTCAGTCGCGCACCAGTCACCTAGCTGAGTTTAGAGATTTGTGTTTGTCTTTGTCCCTCTTGTTCCTCTTCTCCAGGGATTATTTTCGTCATTCTTGTCCAGCTCGCTTGCACCTTTGCATTTAATCGCATTATAATCATAACCTTTAATTGCAAGCTTCACCCTTGTTGGTGTTAGACTGGCGGCAGCTGATAAAACCTGTCTGCTCTACTGACGTCCAACCTGTGGCTGGCTCAGTTAGCAGACCCTCCGCCTGTAATAAAGAGGTCCCGGTCTTGACACTGGACCAGGCGGATTTTTTCGGTCGCGCACCAGTCACCTAGCTGTGTTTGGAGATTTGTGTTTGTCCTTTGTCCCTCTTGTTCCGCTTCTCCAGGATTATTTTCGTCATTCTTGTCCAGCTTCCGCTTGCACCTTGGCATTTTATTGCATTATATTAATAACCCAGCCGTGCGTCACCCTTGTTGGTGCTAGACTGGTGGCAGCTGATAAAACCCGTCTGCTTTACTGACGTCTCAGACCCTAATTAGCTCAGTTGGTAGAGCGCTCCCACCTGTAATGGAGAGGTCCCGGGTCCGATACCCGGACCAGGCGGATTTTTTCAGTCGCGCACCAGTCACCTCAGTCGTGTTCGGAGATTTGAGTTTGTCCTTTGTCCTGCTTGTTCCCCTTCTCCAGGGATTATTTTCATCACACTTTTCCTCATTTTTTGGAATGTACACTATACGTATAAAAACTAAGAATAAAAAGTAATCTATTACGAGTGATCATTATTGACCCATACAGTTATGTAATCTGAATTATAAAAGTTTTGCGAACTCTTGACAGACAGATTGCATCGTTTCATTTGCGATCACGTTGGATATCACCAGACTTGTGGGGATTTTCGGACGGGCTATTCAAACAAATGTGCAGTGCACTCTGAGCTCAACGCAGCCACTGGCTTCCCAAACACTGAGCTCGTGTCGGCTACTTACTGTTAAAAATTTGTCACCAAAACCGTCGGGATGCCTTTCAGGATGTGATAGAATTGGGGAACCCAAACTTTCTTCGAATTGCTGAATCGGCCGCCGCAGTGACCGTGAGAAACGGGAAATGCCAGGTGGCGTTAAGTTTGATGCGCACGGTACATACTACGAGAAGTGCGTTAGAGTGTTTAATCAACAATAGGGATCACATGTCAATGGTACGAATTGATCTGGCGAAAGCATTCGATGGTGTTAGTCGCCGCTTGATATTGGCGCGCAGGGGCAGAGTCTTCGTACATGAAGGACGTCATTAGGGATCCCGACTTTTAAATAAGATTAGTTCTACGTATCACTAGTGAAGTAAATGGAACGGCAGAGCGACCTGACACTTGGATTTTTTCGGCCACATTGTTCTTAACTAAAAAAAAAAAAAGAAGCTCGAAGCATACTCGAGGAATGCAGATATTGTCTCAGAGCAAGACTGTTTCGTTTTGTCTAGAAATACCTGCCCGAAGAATAAATAAGGGAATATTATTATAAATTATTTATCGAGCAAGTTAACCTTGAAGGTTTGTTTTGTGCTGCTTTTTATATTATTAGGGCTTCGCGGTTGGCTTAGATCAAAATTTATGATTTTCGTTTTGGCTAAATTTGTACTTGACTACTTGGCCTGCGAAGATAATGCATTCTGTCTGCCTCATTGTTTTCCTCTTATTTACTTGGATTTAGAGTTCGCATTTCGATTACTATAAATATATCAATTTAGGTTCGCTTCAGATAATGTGGCATGAAGTGTTCTATTACTCCTTGACGCGTGCAATATAGTAATTAAACAAAAATCTACAATGTTTGTGCCTCTAACATTCAACAAATTTGTAGGAAGTATTTTGAACTTTCGTAAATCTTTTTTTAAGATATATGAGGTCGATATTGAATACATGCTTTTTTATGCACGTCCGCTTTATCCGTGCAATTTTGCTCTGCTTTCTGTTCTTTTTTGGTAGAAACCTGGCAAATGTCTTCTAGCACAACTTGAGTTCATCCCCAACGCAATAAACTGCATGCGAGCAGGGGCCGTCGTCAAGCAGCTGTGAATCAGCGTTTTGCTTGAGTCCCCTTCCGTTTTGTACCACGCGACAAGAAATTAAATTGATTTTATTTTAGAGTCACCTGACGGCAGGCAACTTCGACATTTGCGTATTTGTTCTGAAACCTGTCCATAATTATGATTAGCACATATTATGTTATACGTAGGCTTCCATGATTTCGGGCTCATTATTCTTTGAATTATGGCATGTTATTGGGGTATACATGATGCGCTTTAGACAACCCTAAGAACACGAGCAGAGGTTGAGGAATGCAACGCAGGATTAGCGCGGTTCCCTATCGCTTGTTTCTCTGCCCTTGCCCATGGATGATTTTTTTTGAACGCGTGTACTGTGTTCCTTCTTTCTTCCCTGCTGTTTTTGTTTTTCTGCACCGCTGAATAGAATACTTTGGCGTTTCCTTCATGATCCCCTGATTTCCTCAAAACTTTGCTAAGCACGTCAATAAAGATCACCGAAATCCAAATATTGGGCCATAATATTATTTTTTTCGCGTAGTTTTCGAAGTTACAATTTTGGCCCGGACCGTTTTTTTCAATATAGAAGTCACTACTTGCCAAAATAAAAAATGAAAGCCGTTTACAACTCCTGTAATGCCGAATTAGAGCGCAGCTCTTGAGGAGGAGTAGGGAAGGGTACTGAGGGAGGGTATACCCTTCCTCCCTCCTCCTCACCTCCTCATTCTGCCTGCTACTCCTTCCTCCGAGTGGCGTCGGCGTCGACGTCGGCGTAACGTGAGGTCACGTGACCCTCGTGACGCTCGCGTGACCCTCGTGATCTCACAAGGGTCACGTGACCTCACGGGGGTCACGTGACCTCAGGGCGGTCATGCGTGACCCACCTCAGGACCCCTCAGGGGGGCCACGTGACCCCCCTGAGGTCACGTGACCCCGTGACGTCGCCATCGTCATGGCGCTGCCGTCGGCGGTTGCGGTGACGTTTCGGCATGCGTGACGTTTCTGCACCAGTGCCGAAACGTTACCATGCCGAAACGTCACCGTGGTTACGCCGACGGCAACGGCGACGTCGACGCCGACACCGCTCCGCCGGAAACGGGCGCCTTAGAGCTGTGCTCTAAAAGGTGACGCCAGCTGAGGGCACGAGTTTATTCTTTGGACAGTAAACTTTGTTACTACCAATTATAGGAAGTTTAATGGTGCCCGCGTAGCAGAACGAAACAAATGCTGTGCATAGTTCATTTGTAGACTTCCCGCTCGACGCGCGAGCCTGCCTTCATCTGGCGTCACCGCACTGAAAAGCTCGGGTATATTTGAATGTTGGTTATGTCATCGTTTTTACTTGTCGATTTCTCAATAACCATTCTGAATTTCATTATAGTATGTATCATGCCTGAAAATAATGAAGGTCGAGGACTCAAAAATTATAATTATTTGCGGTTGTTAAAAAAAATCGCCGAAGTATCCCTGTGTAAGGCCCCTTCACACGTGCCATTTCTTACGTTAAGTAACGGTACGAACTCTTACGACAACTTACGACTGCCCGTGACCATGGCGACCTGCGACTGCAACGCGAGTAGTAACGTAATGCTAGGTGTTGGGTTTGGCTCTAATCTTTCCTTGAGAATTCTTACGACCGCTTACATTCAACCACTCGGGACACCCCGAAGCGAAGCTCCTGGGCATGCGCGCTACGCTCGGGAGCCCGGCGGCCCGGTGGTGCTTTCAAAAATAGCGACCGACTTAAAGGTTCCGTCACCGCCGGTGACGGTCGACGTTGGCGACGAGGACGGCGCACACGATCTGCACACAGAAAACAAACGCACAGAAAAAAGCGAAAAACAACAACAACAACAAACAAACACGTACAGTCGGCACGGAATGAAACGCGAACAGTGGGTGCATGGTTTTCGCCAGATGCTGCACCATTTGAACCAGATGGGAGCTGCAAGAAGATGGCTCCTCCTTCGATGTGTTGGACTTCCTGCTCAGGGCATCCAAACCTTCGGTGCTGCTTCTATAGGTGACTCCAGTGTGGGTCGAAAACCATGCGCTCCTTGTTCGCGTTTCATTCCGTGCCGACTGTACACAGCGTTGACTAGCAACTGAGGTTTGTATTTATTCTTTCTAATCATCATCTTCATCTCACTGCGAAACGAAACGTTAGAGAAAAAATATGCGGTGAGAATTTAAGTGTAAAATATGACGAAAAATAGAAATAAGAACAAGAAATACAACGCTTAAAAATAAAATAAAACCGTCGTTTTATTTGTATTTCTATATATTTTTATATTTAAAATATAGCAAAGCCGTCTTACGGACGGCAGGGTGCAGTGTGAACGCGCAGATTGTAAGCGGCCGTAACGTAAGTGGTCGTGTATAACCTATACCAACTAGCCAAGTTTTTGAATTTATTACGGTGTTTTGGAGGGTTTGTTTCTTCCTTGAGATCTGGTGGTGTTCGGTACGAGTTTTAGCTGAAGAAAAAAGCAAAAGAAACGGGCATGAGATTATTCAACATTTTGGGCTTGTTTTCTTGAAGCCGGTTAAAATTAAAAACTCAGATGAAAAGTATGGGACCAAAGAAAATGACTTGTATTGATTTACGGAGAAAGGATTACGGCAACTCATACAAGATTTATCCATTCGCGCAATCTATTAATATTGAAGAAAATGGAAGTAATCGCACGATTAAAATTATATTTTTGTATCTTTTAGCGGAAGCGTGCACTATTTCCCTAAGACATATATTAGACTTGGAAGTACAAAAACGTCAGGCAAGCAAAACCACTTTAAAACAGTACAAACATTGAATAGCCAAATTGGCACTTTGCTGCTACCATTTTTTTTTATAAACGAGTGAGGCTCCGAACCTACTATCAAACAAAATTGTGTAATATGGAGATTATCATTATTTGAATATTCGATCACTCAGCTGTTAACATATGGTGGGGACTCAAACTTTTACTACTTGTAAATGTACATTCCTTGTTACTCTTCCCTGTATAGTATTGTGTATTTTTGCCACTTGTACCTTGCTTATAGTAGCCTTCGAGAAAAGGCTCATAGTAGTTTGAATAAATAAACAAATATATAAAAATGCGAGCACTACCAAAATATTACATGAATGGGAAACCGTGGAGAACGATACTAAAAAATGGTACCACCAGCTTGTATTTGGTCATACAGCAGGTTGCCTGCTTGTGACGCAACCTTGTGCCGTGATATCATCTTCGTATTTAATGTGGTTTCTTGTTCGCAATGCCACTTGATTCGCCGTCGTTCTCTGCTGTGTTTTTAGGCGTCCCAGCCGACAATTTCTGCTAGTTATGTTATGTTTTAGCGGCCGTAGTATGTAAGGGCTCCTGGGTGATTCCCAGGAAAAATGTGTCTCTGCTAGCTTAAACGGGTCGTGGTGCTGAGCGTGGCATTCACTGGCGGCAGCAGTCCATTCCGCAACTCCTTAGCGCGAGCTTACGATTAGCATGGAGAACGCTTCTTCAACCGGGATCGCACTTCAACAAGATCATAGTTCTTCTTAAAAGATAAGTAAGGCCGGTTCTGAGCCTGTTTTTATCATGGCAAATTAACTGTCGGGCAGGAAAGTCACATTCACTGTGGCTGTTTTATGTCCGCGTAACGGCTGCGGGTTTCTTACTAGGCAAACGAGCAAGTAGAATTTATAATAATGTAAATAAGAAACAGCTCGTAAGTGCAATGTTAGAACATAAAAGAATACGTCCTCATAAACAGCAAGCTTGAAAAAGGAGTTCTGCTTCTGATTTTATTGTGAACGACGTTCAGCTGGTAAGAAATTAAAGCTGTGTACTGCTGCGAGTATTCCGACTCCATCGTGCCGATATTTAAGGAGGAAAAGCGTCCGTGTTTTCAAGTGGGTCATAAACACATGAATGTGCGCGCAGTGAATAATTTATTTGTAAACTACTGATATATAAGTAGTGAGATATAGATATTTATTTCGGCTCAGGAAATCCGCGGCGGCGCAGAAGGGCAAGTAGCCCATACCGTGAAGGCAGGCGGCACCGCTTACAACGATGATGAAATGGTATTGTACAGAGGAAAAAAATGGTGATGATGGTTTAAATGGAGCTTGTGGACGAAGGTGGGGGTTGATGTTGCGGTTAGAAAGGGTGAAAAACCTTCGGCTTATCAACGTCATTCGCCGTCTTCACGGGGCCGCAGTGTGCTGCTGACTTCTATCAGGCCAGTCTCGATCGCCTAGTGAGGGCGTGTCGTCTGATTGCCAGGCTTGCAGACGAGCCCGCCGAATTTTCGGAGAAGCAGGGAGTCCAGCACCCCTCTGGGGGGCCCCAGGGGTTGGTGCCGCTGTTGGCCGGGCGGCGGTCCTGGCGGAAGAGGGCCCCGAAGTGTCGCGGCTTGCGGTTGGGCTTGTAACAGAGCATCCTGAGTACTGTTACGAGTGCCTTCCTTGCCTCCCTCCTTAAGTTGGCCTTTACCTCTCACCAACGGTAGCAAAGCCTCTTCTCACGTTGGGCACCGGCGCGGGCAAACGACGCTAGACTGTCACGCTCAGATTTTTAGACCACCCCTTGAGACCTCCGGCGAGTGGTGGGCTTCGCTGAGGGCTCTAAACACAAAAATAACATCTCACGGAGGCCAAGAGATAATCTGGAAACTATAAATAAAAATAAAATAAGTATTCCGGGCGCCACGAGATCATCTGTGACCGCCAGCCCTCGCAAAGAGAAAAGCCGGTGTGCGTGTGTGTGTGGGTCTGTCGGTGTTGTGCTTCAGTTCGAGCAGCAAGGGCGTCGACTCCTTGCATCAGCCACAAGAGCGCAACAAGAACGTAGGCGGATTGCATCATCTGCCAGAAATGGCATCAGCCGCCCCCGCACTTTGAACACCACCTGAACACTCGAACACCGGGAAGGCTCCCTCTCTCAGATAGACTTGTGACTATCTCATATGGCGGGACGACTCCGGGGCCCCCGTCTCCCGGCGCTGATGGAGACAGGGGGCGACGGAGTCCCGACGCAACGGGGGAAAGGCAATCCAAAAATAGGAGAATTTCGCCCAATTTGGCGGATTCTCAAGCATTGGTTGACCATGGGCACAGCCGCGGGGCGGGAGGAGGGATTGACCGTACAGTGCACCGTGCCCCAACGACGAAGCCAACGAAACTCTTTTCGCGAAGGAGCGGGACGACGGGAGCGTTGTGTAATGTTTACGACTCTTGAACAACGGGCATTGTTAAATTTGGATTTAACGCTGACCTGCTGCTCAAAATAGTGCGACCACATCGGTGCCTTTGCGATAGACGCAAATACGATTTTAATAGAGCCGGCTCGGCGTAAGACCCGTCTTTTCCATCGTCAGACAGCCAGCTGGACCAGTGGCACAGACAATGTCTTCTATCGACAGGGTGCTCACGCTGTTCGGTTACAAGCTGGACCGCAAGCTGGGAGACTTCAAGATCCGCTTTCGTAGAGACCGCCGACCGGCCAACGCCGGCGCCAGCCTCCGGCATGCTCGCCTGCAATTCGGACACGCGAAGAGCCTTCTCCAGACGCTCGAGACCGGCCTGCTAAAAAAAAAAAAAAATAGCAGCCCATGGCATTTCCGCGAAGACCACCACCGGGAAAAACCATCACCGCGGAGACATTCAATGTGAAGACAGCTGCTAGGTTTAATGCACATATCGAAGTTCACAATCACTAGACGCGGCACTGCGGGCCTCCATAGTACAGGCTAGGGTGCCTTCATGTGTGCTTTGCTTAGGTGGAGGCATCTGCCCATTTTGTCCCACACTTTTATTTTTCTTTTTTGTTCAGAAGCGCGTGGAAGAGCGTGTTCCTGCACGCGTCTGTGGCGCTGACTGTGCTATGGCGACATTTTTGTTTTCGTCAATTTATTTGTATTTTACCCGTGAGCGCGTGCTGTCGGCATCTGGTACTACAAAGAATGGCATCACCCTAAACAGAAGGACATTGAGGCACCCTATACTCCGTTTCACCTTATGTTGTACCGCAGCGAAGGCTAGAAGCGCGAGCTCACAACGTTGGCAGCTGGCCTTAATGCACGAGAGCTTGTGACGCCGAGAAGTGCCCCAAAGCAAGGAACTCGAGCTTGTAGCTTTTCCTGCTGTACATCATAAAGTGAAAACAGAGTATAGTACAGGCTGTTGCCTACTGTTGCCTCTCTGTGGTGCCGCGGCTCTTCAGAGCAAATAAAGATGATAATGTTGATGATGATGACGATGACGATTATTATTAATATTCTTCTTCATTATTATTATGAAGGAAGAACAGCCGAAGAAATAAAATACAGTGGTCTATGAAACGGGAGGAAATGTGGCGTAAGGAGTGATTGATGTAAAACGTGCTCGCAGTGGATCCTGTTATTCCTTCGAAACGTAGAGACAAAGAAATTGTTTTCAAACATTCCAAATGGTTAGCGCCGTCCCAAACGCAAACTCCAAGAAACAAAACAGTTGTGGCGGCGTCCATCGACGCCGACCGTCCACTACATTTGGTGATCAACGCAGCCACAAAGTAGTCAGAAAGAGGGGGTTACAAGATTGGTGAGCAGAGAACTGAAATGGCGCACGAAAATAATGGGTTATACAGCTTATACAGTCTTATTGGATGCAAAAGTTCGACGCAGAACATGAAAGGTGCAGAAAGCTTTTTAGGCATGGTGGTGCAGGCTACCACGCAATATGGAGGGCTCAGCCTCCAGCATCCATCCATTCATGTAGCCACCACCGGTCTCGCACCTGACCATCGTCCCCGCACCGGCCCGATTTCGGCACAGCGCCAACGGCGCTTGCACCGGGGACGGGACGAGAAGAAGGATGTGGTAATGAGGCCTAACGCAGTCCCATCGATGTGTCTGTGTGTCCTGTGTACGTGTGTTACGGGCTGGACAAGGAGCGCCCAGGTACGACAACTTCTCGATCACGAGGGAGAACGGGTGCGTAGAAGAAAATGAGAGAAAGACTTTCTGTCTTTTTTAATTTCGACTGTCTAAAACAGGTTATTTGTTTTAGTCAGTCGAAATAAAGCCTTAGTAAGAAGCTGGTAGCCCGTTTTTTTTCTCTCCTTTAACGAATGGAAACTAAATGCGCAACAACGAGCGGAGGTTCAGTGTCGGCCTCCCGTCCCATGTGTGGGACCGACCTTCTAGAGCGCCTGGGTGTGCAGATCAAGAAAAATCAAGAAAGTCTCTCAGTGCCCTGTTTTTTTGTTTTGTTTTAGTCTTCGTCTATTCGGGTCCAGAAGCATCCAGCGAGCGAAAAAGACAACGTAGACGCAACTGTGACGGCACCATGGGATGACACCGTGAGGCCTCATTCACACAGATGTTTTTCTCCCCGTCCCGATGAGAACGCCGAGTGGCGTTCCCTTCGGAGTTGAGGGTTTTCGGACAGGTTTGGGACACAAATGTCGCTGACGGACCGGAAGTGCGCCGAAAGACGATGTTCTACGTTTCCGGCGCTGAGGGGAGACCGGGGGCGCCGGAGTCCCGCCCCAACTGGGGAAGATTCATCACAGAATAGGAAACTTTCGCTCAATCTGGCGGATTTTCAAAAGTTGGGTGACCATGGGCACGGCCGCGGGAGATGGGATTGACCGCATGGTGGCTCCCACGACGAAGCCAAAGAAACTCTTTTCGGGAAAGAGCGGGACGACCGAAGCGTTGTGCAATGTTTACGGCTTTTGAATAACGGGCATGCAGAAGTTAGGACTTACCGCTGAGCTGCTGCACGAAGTTGTGAGAGCACGTCAATGCAATTTTAAGGAAGAACAGCCAAAGAATGAAAATACGCTGATCGATCATCGGGGAGGAAATGTGGCGTAAGAAGCGATTTATGTGTAACGTGCTCGCAGTGGGTCTTGTCGGTTTTGTTTTGAAACGTAGAGACAAATAAAATGTTTTCGAACATGCAAGATCTTTATTGCCGACCCAAACGCAAGCTCCAAGGAATAAAATAGTTGTGGCGGCGCCCATCCATGTCGATCGTGAGCGACATTTGGTGATCGACGCCATCACAATGTAGTTGCAAAGAGGAAGTTACAAGATTGGTGGTATACGCCAGAGGGAAGTGTGGAATTCCGCACGAACTAATGGGTTATACTGGTTATAGTCTTGCGAGATATAAAAATGCAACGCAAAATTTGATAGGTGCAGAACAATTTCTAGGCTTGGTGGAGCAAGCTACCGCCCAATATGGAGGGCACAGACGCCAGCATCCATCCATTCACAAAGCCACCGCCACTTGCAACACCGGCAGCTCCGTCACCGCTGGTTCGAAATATAGCCTCCTTTATATTAAATACCAGTATAAAGGAGACTATGTTTCAACACTCCGCCATCCCTGCACCGTCCCGATTTCGACACGGCACCCACGGCTCTTGCGCTGGGACAGGGCGAGTAGCCCGCTGTGTGAATGAGGTCATGACTGTGCTAAGGAGTTTTCAACGGCGGCGGAGGTTGGTTGCGCGGTCGTGGGTTTCGCTAAACGTGCTGCTGACAGTGTGTATGTTTGCAGGTGGTGCACGTGCTTGGATTTATAAGTTAGACAACCGTTCATTTCATGAATTTCTTTTGCGGCAATTAACTTGGTTGTCCCTATGTCTTCTGATTGCCTTTGTTCAGAACTGTTTGCGCATGGGTTTGAGTAAGCGTTTATTATTATTTTTTTAGTTGTATGTATGTACATTTAATGTATGAAATAAATTTTCAATACAGTTTTAAGCTCAGTTTTTGTTTTAAGGTTCTGAGTCATTTCGGGTCTAGAGGGTTGAAACGCAGTGGGGGTCTGAAAGGCTGAAGTGTCTGAAGTCCGAAAGTGTGGTGGGCTGAACGGGTTTGTAGGGCTGAGGGGTTTGATAGGCGAAAGGATTTTGAAGTGCTGAGATTGTCCCATAAGACATGAGGGTAGACAATTAATTTCCATAGGGGTATATTCGAACAAAGGAGATTTATTCCACAGCGAGGAGCAAACGTCACCGCGATTTAAGGTCATGTGTCTCACATTACGGATGCCCTCTGATCTCCGTACTCCGCCGATAGCCAGGGATTGGCCCATTTTTTGGCGAGAAAAGAAGGTGGCAGCGAAATTCATGTTTGATGGCGTGTGCAAGAAGCATGGGGGAAGCTTCCAGTTGTCGCAGTCTTGCACCAGCAGTTTCATACTTGACTGTCTGACATTGCTTTCATGCTAAACTTGAACGACGGCGATTTTCTCCTGGTAGAGGAATATATGTGACCATGTTTTGAAGTTACGTCAGTCACGTCAGGGACGTTTGCTAATTCCCGTGCTATGAAAGGAGCCGAGGATAAATTGCTTGTTTCTACAAATTGGTCCATCGCTTCCACGAGAAAGGAATTTTGCACCGAACGACGAGTTCGATGGGTTTGATGATATGCGTAAACGAAATTGGTGATGCTTGATGCTGGTGCATTCTTAAACCAACAATGCCAAAGTTGACAGTCCGGGGCTGCTCACATATCTTTTGATGAAAAAAAATCAGCAGAACCCATCCTTTGGGAATGATTATCTACGTTAATGCGAATAGCATCAAACGGTGCGGAGTTATGCGCGTTCGTCAGGTGGCCGGCACACTCTAGATACGCCAGCCCACTCTGAGGCGATTCTAAATTTGTTGACACTTTCACAGCCCTGCGCACGATCTCCGCAGCCCAGCACGTGCGTTTGTGTCACTTAGGAAGGCGAGCAAAGCACGCGCCATACGCACAAACACTCAAAATGGTACCGACCAGACTTTCTGGCGTCTCAGCTAGTCTCAACCAACGGTATTTAAACGGTTGTTTATATCTTACCATAGGACGCGCTTTACAGCGCTGTCACAGCTACTGGCGCGCGTCCATGCACGAGGGCTCATTCCGCTCTCGTGAGGCTGAGCACGGCCGCTACATCACCCTCTCCCCCGAGCGCGGGAGAGGGTGAGCTAGCGGCCGTGCTCAGCCTCACGAGAGCGGAATGAGCCCTCGTGCATGGAACGCGCGCGCACCGGTAGCTGTGACAGCGCTGTAAAGCGCGTCCTATGGTAAAGATATAAACAACCGTTTAGAGTGCGTTGAATGACTGCTCTTCATAGCTCTGTGGTTAGCGCGTCTGCCTGCTGATCAAAGGGTCAACGGTTCGAATCCCAGCCGGCGCCGGTCTTTTTTATTTATTTATCGACCCGCGGCGTAAGAGGTTAGATAGCCAGATAGATAGATAGCATAGACGAAAAGTGCGTGAAGTATCCAAAGAATGCTATTCGCATTAAAATAATTCAAATGTCAGACGGTCAACCTTTGCTCTGTCGGTGCAAGAAGGCGACTACTTCAGATTTCCACCATATTTGTTACATAGGCATTGAACTTGTTGTTCGATGACATTTGTTTTGCCGGACCGGTTGGACAATCATTAGAGAGTTTCGGAATAGCGTAAAGATCCTTGCGTCAGCACTGCGTGCAACGCACGCAAGCTGTCGTCATAACGTTATGGAGCGCGTTGAACGCGCACTTTTAGTATAGCGGAAGGCAAACGTACGTAAAGACGTGCAGCGCCATCTTGATGTGCTTCTGCGAACTGCTTCAAGCAATCCAAGGCGGGTATTCGGTCAAGCCAATCCAACACCGCGAATCTCCTCGCTTCACTACGAAGTGCGTGAATCTCTTTCCAGTTGCCTGTTGTGAACGTGTTTTGTCTTTTTTTAAGGACTGCGTGACCAGCAGTTTGATCTCTGGTTCGCTCCAGTATGTTGTGGGATCTCTACTATCTTATGTTGGCCTCGTCATTTGCTTGGAAGTATGCAAGCAATAGGTCGCACCACTCGCGTACCGACTGCACGGTAAACACCTTTTGGGTTCGACGGCGTCGCCAATGTTCCTGGCTATCGTCACCCATCTTTGTGAGCGCTCGAAAGGGTTTGTCGCGTTGATTTCTTTGAGAAGGTTGTGGGTCGCCTGTCAATACCGCCCGATCAGGCCGAGTTCCACTCGCTCCGAAGAAGTTACACGGGGAAGCGCTACCATTGGGAAAAGGTTTAATCTGTACTTAAGTTCAGAGCCCGATAAAGAGGAGGGCCAAGGCTGTCTAGTGGTCCGGTTCTTCTGTTGGAGGCCTTGCTCGGCACCGGCGCTTTCGTCTGTCTCCAGCTCCGAACTCCGCGCGTCCTCAACCGCCACAAGCCTCGCCCTTTTTCCCTTCTTCTTTCTCCTTCTTCCACAAGGTTGAAATCATCTTCAAAGGTGAAGCGAACCCGTACAACGCGCGTAGCACTTCCACTGGTTTGCCTCAACGCCGCCATTTTTCAAACTGGAGTAGTTTCCACGCTTTCCCGTGCGCGACGAGAGCAACAAGAATGGCACGCAGGGGACCACTACGTACGCTCGCGAAAATCGAGAGCGAGAGTCCGTACGCATAGCTCGCTGCAGTCCGTACGTATGGCGCATTCGCAGTGTGGAGGACGCAGCGTTGACGCTAACGTAGGGGGCTTGCGTTTGCTCCTGTACGTAATACTAAAACTTTCTATTGACTCTTGACGGACGGACGAAGTACGAGGATTAGCAAGCATCTCTGACGTGCGCCCGTAGACACTAAGTCGATGACGTTTGCTCCTCTCTTTGAAGAAAATGTCTATTGTGCGAATACACCATAAGCAACTTGTTGTTGGATTTTAAGGCACCAGAATATTAAACTACCTTAAGAGGCGCTATGGTACCTTAGTTGGACACTTACATGTATGTTTTAAAAGGTGACATATTGGCTTCTGATTGGTAAAGGCAATTTCCACCCCAAATCAGACGCCAACACGTCATTTCCACGACCTCTTAAATGTGCGTTTAAATGACCCACCTAGCCCTCCGGTCTCTGATTTATGCCAGAAATTAAGCACCCCGGTACGTTATTATTCAGCCAGAAACGGGTGGCGCGTGGTTCTAGTCAATGACTCATTGGTTCTGCGGTGCAAGTTTAACCTCCGCGTAATTCTCCTAGTGTGTTTCAGTTTGAAGTCGATTTCGCTAATGAAAATGCCCTTGCCTCGTTTCTCTGTTGGAAGAATCACGGCGGGAGTAGCGTGAGCACGTGCGATTTCTTACGGCCTTTTTGCACAGGGTGCAGTTATTCCCTGCGGCCGCAGCTCGAAGGGATCGCTCTAACCCCTACCTATTTCTACAGCGCTTAAATTCCACCTGAAAAAGTACCACCACCTCACGGTGTTGATTTGTTTATCTGGGGCTGAATTGGATATATTTCCAGAGTAATTAGTCTGACAAGTTAAGACGCCGCCTGCCTGCAGGGACTTAAGTTGAACACATTTTCCTCTTCGTCTCTTCAAGAAACAAGTTTTTTGAGACAAGTGTTTAATATACTGAAAGCGGAAATATATTTCAATCGGCGCACTACAGCTATTTCAGATAAGTATATTGGCACAAATTTTCGATCGCTGTGCTCGGGCAACGATTGTTCAGCGTGGCTCAGGCAGTGTAGTGTGAGGTAAGGTAGTGTCTTCGCACCCCCACGCGGCTAAATAAGTCCCATTGCTCCCAGGCGAGAGGGAAGGCCGCATGGTAAGCCGCTCTCTAGCCCGGCCATAGTAGCACGTGGCAGGGCAGCAGTGAGCATCTCGCTTAATTTTATTTCACAACACTAATTGCCGGGATTTCCAAAAACAAAAGAAAAGCGCGCGGAAACTTTACGAGTTGGGAACCTGGCTGCTGATCATTAGTTGCAAAGGAGAGGAGCTATGATGGGTGTAAAATGCACAGTGGAAGCCTGTAGTCGTCGTATTATTGAACCAACAACGTCAAAGATTATCGTCTGACTTTACTCTTATTTCAATAAATGAAAACAATAATAATCCAAAGAAAGACGACCTAGGAAGGATTTCGCCCATTGTGGAACGCTATTGCTAGTGCACTTCGCGGGAAAGTGAAGATCGGCCATACACTACTATTCCAACGCGGTAAAGTGAAGGCAGCAACCATACACCACTATTCCAACGCGTCTATATGTCAACGTCAAAATCAGCACCACCTTAGAAATATCCCTGTACTAGTTCTTCAATTTTTGTCGCAACTCAAAAGAGGGCACAAGCGGCCATAAAATCTTCAAAGATGCCCGCTAATCTATTGTTTTGTTGTGTTTAGACAAACCTGAGCAAGGTTTACCGAAATCAGAAGCTGCTAATATTCATATACGATAATAAACTATGTTGTCTGCACCAAGAACAGCTATCAACTGGTAATCAACTGAATTAAAATTACCTTTTTTGTGTAAAGAAGGTTACTTTTCTAATGCATGTATAAACATTTTCACAAAAAGATCGAATCGCGTTATTTGAAAAAAAAAAAGGGCCACCATATGCAAAAGAGCATTTATTGAAGTTTTTCCCCAAGAAATATCGATACTTTGTTGACACTTGGTGAGGAAGCCCGGGAGGTGGTTAGGGGCAGACCAAAATAGATGGGCAGTCCAGGGGTAAGCCTAACTGGTCCGGTATTCGCGTCAACCTTATAGCGATGAACTGGAGTGTTGGCAAATGAAAAGGCACGATAACCAGCTTAGGGTATACCTTGCTCGAACACTCAATCTCAAACCATGGAACACTCAGGGGTCCTGGTTTATATCCCCGCCCCTCCCTGTTTTGATTGTGTATTACTACTGTGTGGTTTTCGTTAATAACCCAAGGCTAAAAGTGGCACTCCACTGGCTAAATTTATAACTCCAGCGTAAACCAGTGTTGTACGGAACGGCGTTCCAAGGAACGGCGTTCCTGGAACGCGTTCCTTTTAGGAGGAACGAAGGAACGCCGCCGTTCCATTTTGCCTCGGTGGAACTGGAACGGGAACTCGTTACATTTTTACTGGAACGGAAAGAGCAACGGCGTTCCTTTTTCTTCCAGTGGGATAATTTTTACCTAATTTTTGAGAGGGAAAATCTAAAAGTATAATAACAATATTTTTACGAAGAGCTGCATCTCGTCAACTTTTTAGGTTACTTATCTTAGGGTTTATTTTGTGTGGTTCCCGCTCGGTAACAGTCGGGTGGAGGGGATAGTGGGCATTGATTCTTTTTTCAGTGCCCGGGACTGCGGTACAAAAAGCAAAGTCGAAGGAAAAGACAAAAAAAGAGACACGTTTTAAACTCGGCTACTTTCTTTGCTTCCACGAATTCTCATACACCCAGAAATCTAAGCCCGACTACAGCCATCACTGAATTTCCACAAAAAGGCCTACAGTTAAAACAAAAGAGCAGGTTACCAGACATCGACCGCTTCCTTGTATCCCGAGCATTGGTGACTTAAAAGATACGCAAAAATTATCCTTTTTTCATTTTCCCCTTGTCTCCCACCTTCAAACGAAACAACGAACCCAACCTTCGTGAAGAAGGACTGTTAGTTTTCAAGACTGACCTTCCAAAAAGCCCTACCTTCTTCTTCGCTTGCTCGTTTTGCGGACAGCATCATCGAGGAGCAACAGTGGTTATGTTCAAACAAGGAACTTTGTTAGATTGAAACGTGTGAGGTTGTTGTAAAACGCTCGTGCAATGTGGGGTAACAGCATATTTGGCTCCTCTTAATCGCCCATCACAAACATGATTATGGTTAAAAGCTGAGATTCTTAAAGGTGAATATATCAACAAATGAAACCCTGCTTCCGCTTCTTTTCTTCTCCATCCATCCATCACAACATTCAATTTCGTATACTGCCATTTTATAATATTAATAATAATAATATTAATAATAATAATAATACTTTATTTACAATAAAATTATGGTAGGATCTGAGGAAAAAAGCTGTTCAAGCAGCTTGACAGTCCTCAGCCCCGTTGCAGACACATAGCAGTTGCAAAGAATACATATACATGAAATTATATCCAACTTAAAATAACACAATATACATGCTAAATTTCAAAAGCGGTTATACAAGTTACATAACAGTAATCAAGTAATACAGTGATACATGTACGAAATGGAGAACAACGTTGTGACTGCTTATTTTGATGGGGTAGATGAAAAAAAAAAAGCTTTGCTCGATCTAATTAAATATGGTGCTCAGCAAAATACAAATGCAACGTATATGTAACGACACGTTCCATTTTTTTAACTGTAACGGGAACGAGTTCCTTTTCCACATATGGAACTTGTAACGAGAACGCGTTCCAAAAACCAGAAGGAACGAGGAACGAGCTTACGTTCCTTTTTTGAGGAACGTGTACAACACTGACCAGTGGCACTAAACCTCAAAGGCAGACCGTCTGTATGCTGTATAAACACGAACGTCAAAGTTTGTGGTTGGTCGTGACTTCGTCAGCACTTCAGACATAATGCTGGGCCTCAAGCGCACCGGGATGTCTTACTAAAGAAAAACGAAATAGCTCGCTCTTTCACAGCCTCCACCGTCACGTTGGCGCGCGCTCGATATTCCTTCGTTTGAAGCCCGAGGATTGCTGTGTTTGCTTCGGTTCGCATTTTGACCTTGTTCATCAGGTAATGTCCTGCCTTTTGTTCATCTGCAACATGCACTTCAGCGGGCATGTGCATGGCAAGAGTGTATCGTGCTAAGTCCTGTCCTATTCGCTTCCCTTTGATCACTAAACGTGCTATCTTAACATTCCCTTTTGCAGCTCACGAACCTCCTTCGCTCATCGAATTCCTGGCACTGCAAATATGGGTAAGTTGTAACAGAATTGAAAGCAACATTCATGCCAGTGATTTCCCCACACGCCCCTAGGGAGGGTGTACACTCGCCTTGCTTTTCTGATTGCATTCCCTTAATTTGCAACGACTCCTCTATTCTCAATGCTCCCCACCCCCCACCCCCCTGAAAATTTATACACCCTCACCCCTAATTTTAATTCCAGGGAAAACCCCTGATTCATACCGTTTGCAGAAATTTTGTTATGACTCTCATGTTACTTAGGCCTTGCTATGAACTTTACGGATTAAATGTTGACCTTAATCATCATTCATTCACAAGATATATCGCTTTCTTTTAAGGACCTTTATCTCTTATAAATGAAGATCAACTAACATACAGGGTATTCTATGGAAACCATATATAAGGGCGATGTTTAGAGCGCATGCTCAGGCCGAGCTAACATTAATAGCCTGCTAAAACGGACAATCTTCATGGTGTGAAAAATCATGTTGCAGAAAAACTGTGGGGGCTCGCCGTCCGAACACACTCAGTAGTAGCTCACACAGTACCGACAGTGAATACTCCCTATATGGGGTAGGGTGCCTCAATGTCCTTCTGTTTAGGGTGATGCCACCCTTTGTAGTACCCGATGCCGACAGCACGCGCTCACGGGGAAAATACAAAGAAATCGACGAAAACAAAATGTCGCCATAGCACAGTCAGCGCCACAGACGCGTGCAGGGACACGCTATTTCACGCGCTTCTGAACAAAAAGGAAAATAAAAGTGTGGGACAAAATGGCCGGATGACTCCCCCACCCTAGCACTGGTTCGACACATTGCGCTTAATCGCGTGCGAAGCCTTGGATTAGATTCCACCTACACCGAGCGTACTCGCTGCCGAACGCAGTCAAACGCACTCAACGCAAATGTCTGAACCGGCCTTAAGCAGAGCGCACATGAAGGCACCCTAATATGGGGTATTCACTGATGGCCATAGCTATCTGCGCGACTGCTGAGCGCGTGCGGACGGTGAGCTTCCACTGTTCTTTTGGAACGTTTATTCCGCACCCTAAAGATTACAGATATCAGCAGCCTAGTAATGCAAGCTCCTTCTGAGCATTCGCTCTCTACATCGGCCTCAAATATGGCGTCCAGTGAATACCCTGTGTACACTCAGTCGCGAGGCTGACGTCACGCCTCTGCAGTGGCGCTGCTATGGACAAGGCGCATGCGCAAACGCTCCAATTAGGGCGAATCTGGTTTCTGCGCACGCGCAGCGCCCACGCCTGGTGCGGGAACTGCGCGTTCGCCCAAACATTAAAATTGACTTGCTTGCAAACAGCGCGTTGGTTTTTAGGGAAGTATTGATTGGTGGCCATGGCTGAGGGCGCGAATGCTGGGCGCGTGCTAATTGAAACATTCCACAGTTCTTCTCCAACGTGCATACGAAACCATCAAGGTTGACGGTTTTAGAAGCGTATTATTGTGAGCTTTGTTTGAGCATGCGTTCTCAACAGGACACTCAAGTATATCGTCTACTTAATGATTCCCTATGGGACGCTTGCTTTGCTCTATAAATGTGTTCCGGGTTTAATATAATATGTATTACAACATATCAATCAATTCACGACATCTATTTTATCACCGCGTTGTCCAAATGAGTTTCGCAATTATAAATTATTTGTGAGAAAACGCAATATTTTGCGTCGACAGATTGTACCTGAAAAAATGCATCCGTGTTTCGAGTCTGCTATCAGTTGAGCATGCGGTATTAGTAAAAATAGTAAATAATATATAATTTATTTAGCATAATGCTTATGCACGAATATTCAAAGGGTGCGAAATTGCATGACCTATAAAGGTACGAATCCGTAAAGCAAACAAGCCAAAAAAAGCGGCGAATCTTTCCCTTCGGCGTTCGATTTGGGCTCAACGTTATAACACTGGTAGGTGACGCAGACCGGAAAGCGAATGTGCTGCCCGGCGAAGTTCGCCGGTAGTTTGCCGGATATGTTCTAAGGGGTCCAGCGAAGACGAACCAGAATAATCAAATTTTGTGCACTAAAGTTTCGACGTCGTCACAGTAATATTGAGCGAAGAAAGATATAAATACGATTGCTGCGTCAGCGTTCAACTCTTGCTCATGTCCAGTCAACGCGTCAAGCGACGCTTGGCATCAAGCATGGTTGGTGTCAAAAGAGCCGTAGCAACAAGTTAAATGAGTAGCTTGGCACGCGCATATACGAAGCACAGATGCGCCGGTGACATCTGGTCGCATCTCGATGTGAGCTTACGTAGGCTCCGTAACGCAAGAAAACGCTGCTGCGTGAATTGATATCACTAGGGTCTGCTAAAGTAGCTTTAAGCTCTTCGTACGGTCGCCATTTTGGTTAATGGAAGAGACAGATTTTCTTTGACATCTCTGTTCTTGGTGAGACGATCTAAATTCGCTAGCGACGGTAGCTTTACCGAGTAAATTTTTGAACTTAAGATTTTGTCATCCACACACCGGCAGGAAAAGGGCACGGCTTTGCAGCGCCACCACATGTGGTGCCGGTGCTTGGCGGCGTTAAGGATATTTTTCCTGTTGCTAAATATGCTAAAACAACAATGCCATTATAAAATATCTTTGGTGATAAGCATGGTTGATGAGCGAATTGCGTGCACAGCGCCAAACCCATTTACTATGGAGATTAATGCTTTTAGTGCGGTGATGCTACATGTCAACTTTGGTGGGACTGGTTTAGAACGACCATTTGGAAGCTTTGAAGAGCTGAATGGACCGAAATGGCGCTTGCCATGGCAACTGAGGCCGATAAGGCGATCACCTTCGAGGTTTGGTAGTCTGTAGTTTATTATTGGTTTGTGTCCGGCTAGCAGGCAGGGAAGGCAATGGCAAAACTTTCACAGTATCCAGGGACTTGAGTGTGAACGAAGCCACCTCCAGCGGCCATTGCGTAAACCGTCAGTAAGACTTCATCGCATCCCTCTAGGTGGGGGTTAAAGTGCAGCCGTCAGCGACGTTCGAATTCATTGCCCCAAGCTGGAAAGAGGCAGTTCATCCCGCAGTAGCGGAATGTCTACGCGCCATGTGGTCACCGCGGGGTTACAAGAAACACAATATATGAATAAGCGCTGAAACCGAGTGGCGGTCTGAAAGATTACCTACAGATTATAAAAATCAAAGTACCCCAAAGACAATGAGCTCCTTGAGGAATCAATTTCGTTGCTGCTTGATTGCCAGCAACGAATCGTAGCATCGGGTGGTAGGATTTAAAGTGACACGGAGTATAGAATTACCCAGTCTTTGGGGGTCTGCTTCTTCCATGGTTGCTTCGCCCAGGTGGATTAACAAAACACCCTTAAATTTTGTTTTCAGAGCCAAGAACCAAAATACCCAGAAAGGATAAGCAGGTGGATCCAGGTACGTGTCCATTGTCTTCAGCTTTTATGAATCTACTAGCGCGATCACTTACTAAATCACAACTGTATCATTGACGCGACAAATAAAAACGGTATAGTCCAAATCAGACTTTTACTTGATTCTCGTGTAATGAAGCAAATTCTAAATGAATTCGACTTCAAAGCATATAACTCTTTGTCACACGTCCCAAAGATCCATTGAATGAATTTGAGTGACGGAAGTATAATTTTAACTAAGTTCTTCTAACTTATTCAGAAACTCCCCAAAGAATTTTTTAATCTCACTGTAGCACACTTTTTCAAACATTGCCGCGTATAACGGCCATTTCTTCCAGAAGGATACCTCGAAAAAGAAAAGGGTATCCATTACCGCTGACGGTAAGCTTGATGAAAGTATCAAAATATATATTTACTGCACGTGCCTCTTTGTCTGCAGTTCTGTCGTCTGAAACGTCTCCTACTGACAAAACTAAGAAGGCGAAGTAGCAGAACTAAAGCCTAGACATGATGCTGAGTTACTTAAAATCAACTGTCGTCACTTATAGGTTGAGAATGGCAGGACTTCTATTTCGAGCACCCCGACCTCAAACGCGCGCTCCGTGCCTTCCGCCGTGCTTTCGCTGCGCGCAAGTGCTCGAGGTGCCCGAGACTCTGAAGCGTTACCGAAGGTAGGAAGCTCGCGCTAGAGAATAGACCACTGAATTTCCTCCTGGACCTTTTTTTATCGTCTCATACTATACTCTGTTTCACCTTATGGTCTACCGAAAGAAAGGCTACAAGCGCGAGCTCGTTGCTCTGGGGCACATCTCGGCGGCACAAGCCCTCGTGACTTAAGAGCGGCTGCCAACGCTATGAGCTCACGCTTCTAGCCTTCGCTGCGTTACAACCACGGTTGAAGAAATACATTTAGGTGATGACTCTCTGTCTCACGCGGCGACTACATTATGTTCGGCGCGCGAGCGCGCTTCACGCGCACGGCGATAGATGGCGCCCAACTTTAGAGGGGCTTGTGAAGGCTTGTGTAGAGGGCTTGTGCAGGAAATTATGCATTCTATACTCGGTTCCTGTGTACTGTGTACTGAAATGATGGATTTATGTTGGCGCACTGGCACTGATTGCCTTTTCCCCGTGTGCAGTTCCTGTTTTTTAAACGAGAACATTCCTATGATGACTCAACGTGACAAAAATACTCGTATAAATATAACACTTCCCGGCATAATCTACTGGGCCTTCAATAATTTAGAGTAAACCGCTGGGTCGTGCTCGCATGTTTTGTCAAACAGCATGTTTAGTAACAGTTCCGTAAATTGTTTACACACACTGCTAGGCTTTATAGGAGGACGGGTGATTTTTTCCACACTGCTCCTGCCTTTTTATTGAACAAAAATGAATTCTAATAATGGTACATACTGGGGCCAAAATAATTCTTTACATGCGCATAATGGTTATAGCATAACAAATGGTTTATACATACAATGTGAACTTGTACTGTGGGACATACAAACCTTGTGACCAGAAAAAAACTATATTCATGATGACATAGTGACTGAAATGATGACACAGTATGATGACATACTGACTGACATGATGACACAGTGACTGAAAATCAAACAATAGTAGCGGTTTTAGGACATAGATCACTTTTCATCTGTAGAAAAATACCTGACAAATACTTTCCCTTTAAAATGTACAGAATAGCTGAATTCACTGCATACTACCAAAGAACGCAACCTCCTACATCCTGTGTTTCTCGCCCATGCTCTTAAACTAAGACGAGCGCTGCTTTGCTGATTTCTTCTTTTCTTGAGCTTGTTTGTTCATACTCATGGTAATATGCTGCCAGTGTTGTCGCATTCGCATGCTGGAGTAGTAGTGGAGCAACCGGGCACGTATTTCTGCATTTTGTGTTCAGCGCATGCAAACGTTATTGTGCATGTGTCAAGAACACTGTCGATTGTCTCAGTAGACAGTTTTGGTGGCTTTTATTTTCCACGAAGAACTGTTCCGCTTTCTTCAGTAGCTGGAAAAGGTTCTTGTTGGGGTGTATAAGGCCTCCTCTGTTCTAAATGTTTGTCAGTGCTGCTTCAGTAGAAGTGTTTTTGTCGATGCTGAAAGCGGATCGGCATGCAGGGAAGCGTGTAGCTTTTTTCATTTTCACACTCAAAAACCCAGTTACACAATATAGTATGCAGTCCACAGCCTTGGTTTCTTCAGCCTTTTCTGTCAGGAAATCTTCGCATTCCCGGTCTTTGACAGAAATTAGACTGTGAAGCTTGGTCATCGAGATGAGGAGACTAGGTAGTAACTTGCGATCGGCCCTCGGGATTGCACGGCGCCACTGCTCCAGGCGAGCGTCATTCGATGGAGCTTTCAACAAGAACACTTGCTCTGCACAGTTCCGGTGTACCCCGAATTGCAGTTGGGATCGAAGCACGTCTTTCCCATCCCTATAGCATAACTTCTTCAGGTTAAGGCTCACCTTCGTGCACGATAATGTACCTTTGATCGACACAGCACCAAAGCAAAACATGAGTCCAGCCACTAGCCGCACACCACCACCACACCGCGAAAAAGGCGAGCAAGCTACGCCCCCGAAACCGTGGCCGCCGAGGAGAGACCTCATACCCACGGTGCTTAAAGCCCCTTTAACGGTGCTCACACCACAGCGCCCTCCGCGGCGGCGCGGAAGTAACTCTACTTCGTTTCTACCTTATGTTGCACCACAGCGAAGGCTAGAAGCGCGAGCTCATAGCGTTGGCAGCCGCTCTTAAGTCCCGAGAGCTTGTGCCGCCGAGATGTGCCCCAGAGCAAGGAGCTCACGCTTGTAGCCTTTCCTGCGGTACATCATAAGGTGAAACAGAGTATACTCCTGGTTCGATGCTATACTCTGTTTCACCTTGTGTTGTCCCGCAGGAAAGGCTACAAGCGCGAGCTCCTGCTCAATGGCACACTTCGCCGGCACAAGCTCTCGTGCACCAGGGAAGCTGCCAACGCTATGAGCTCGCGCTTCTAGCCTTCGCTGCGGTACAACATAAGGTGAAACGGAGTATAGCTTCGAACACGATCTGGTCGCTCACTCCTCGCGGGAAGAGCGGCCAGAGTCACCACCTAAATGTATTTCTTCCACCGTGGTTACAACATAAGGTGAAACGAAGTATACAGTAAACGAGGTATTTTTCGCGGGCTCGCTATTTTGCGATTTAGGTCAAAGCTAAGTTTATTTCATAATTCGTGGGTTCTAATTTCCGCAACGCAGTTGGATCTCAGTATAGGTTTCAAAACGTTTACATTTTACCGAATTTGTTCGCGGGACCTATTTTCGTCAATTATAGGCGATTCGTGAAATTCCCGAAAATTAGGCACCTCGAAAATTACATCGTTTAAAGTATACACTCCATTTATACTTTATCGGAGAGTACACACTGAAATAAAATTTGTTGATAAAATAAACTCTTAGGGGTTCTTCTGCTTGTGCCTATCTTGTACCGTAAACATTCTTTTATACACCTCCTGAACCGGATTAACGAGAAAAAATATAAGTGGTTCTTTTAAGCTCCTTCCTAGACGCGAAAGAGTTCTTCATCGCCCAGTTGCTTTTCTAGTGCGCCGAGGGCGATAGTACTTAAGGCGAAACCATTTTTCAACAGCTGAAAGAGTCCTTGGGCATAGTGTCCATTATACTGACGAAGCCTGGCAGGTTGCAACGAGAAGCGGCCGCCGAAACGGTAAAAGGTGGAGCGGCAGACGACGGATGAGAGGAGAGCCACGTGACTGGCGCCCCGCTGCTGCGAGACGCCGAAACACACCTCTCCCGAGCGAACGAGTAGGTTTCGGGTCCTCGCTGCTGCGAAAGCTGTGCGCTGACGTTCAGGTTCCCCGAGAAATGGCTCTTTGATGCTTTGTGCTACCAAGTCCTCGCGCTCCGAATCTGCGACCGGGCACTCTATGGCTCCGTCGTCGAACTGCCAGGTGTTGTGAGTATAGAGGAGGCTATGCCTTGGGGCGCTAAATCAACTTTTCCAAAACGAATTTTGGTTTCTTTTTACAAGTGTACAATCCAAGCCTCGTGCGCGTGCTGGCCCACGCTCCTCTCTGGCGCTCCTGGTTATGCAGCGCCTTTCTAGCGTGAGCGCTCGCTCTGCGAGCAAACGTTTCAAAGCCGATGTCTCATGTTTCGGTGCTTACTGCATTGGCTGATGTCTCAGGTTAAAGGCCCCTGCGCACAGTTGCGTTTGGAAGTGTTTAAGCTGGTTTGACAGCATTGCGGCTGAGAGAAACTAGAACATTCCTGCTTCTTTTGTTGTGTCCCAAACGCTTCATAAGAAGCATAGATATGCCGGTGACCCGCTTTTGTTTCTCAACGCAACGCAGTCAAACGGACTAAAACTCTCTCAAAGGCAACTGTGCGTAGTGGCCTTAAGGCTGAACGGAGTGTACACCTTTTCTACAATGGCGCAGCCATCTTGAATATTGTCACTTCTGGTATGCGGTAAAAATCGCTTTGATCTCTCTACGCCGGTGGAAGGTGTTTACGAAAAATGTGGGATTGTCACAGATTCTTGTTTTTTCTCACCTATATTTTGTAGAATCTTCCAGGTTGAAAAGTTTTATAATTTTTGTTTTGTCTCGCATACCTGATACGGAACCCACGTGACTGCGAAGGATAGGAAGCAGAAAACGTCTATTGGGAGTACTGACGGGACGCCATATTTGTGGGTGTCGTTTAGCGCGCATGCTCAGAACAAAGGGACATTATTGGGTTGATAAGACCGGTAGTCTTGGAGGTGTGAATGCACGTTGCAGAAGAACTGTGGAAGCTTGCCATCATCATGTGCTTATCAGTGACCCACACAGCTATTGCCGCAAGTGAATACTTCATATATAGTCCGTTCACCCTTAAACTGGCATGCAGTCAATGGCACAAGCAGGAGAACTGGAACTTGGTGCTTTAAAATGTTCTTCTCCAGTACTAGCGCTCGCTCGACAAATGTATATCTCAAAGCCCGGAGCGCTGGCTAGCTCGCGCTAGTATCTTTGAGCGCAGTCTCAACTTAAAGGAGAGGGAATAGGGTAGCAAAATGTTTGCATTTCATTTTCTTTGTTGAAACGCGATCCATGTTGGGCCGGCCACCCAGAAACACTCGCCTATTGGCGAGGTGAGCGATCGAAAGCGTAGCTGTGGTCGGCCTTCCACAATTGGCCGAATGTTGACTCTGACGTCAGCAAAAGATTTATCATCGACGAAAATAAGAGGAATGTAAGAACTTCCATTTTGACGGTCTTGGCAGTGTTGGTTTGAGACCGCAAAGATTTCAGGCTCCTACCATGCCCATTGCAAACAGCATCGAACTTGTTGTTCACAAGGTAATGACGTCACGAAAGGTAACCGAACGAGGGCGCCATCGAAACATCTCGCCACTAATACTAGTGTTTCTGGGCTACAGGTAGGGAAGATAGGACGACTAATTTTGAAACGAATGACCAGATTTAAAAATTGCCACTGGTGGCGGTCTCTGAAGCTCCGTTGGAATGCCGTCAGGTCATGAGTTGCTAAGAAACAGCCCCAGATCTTGGCAGTATGGCTCTCTCCTAGTCTTACTTATTTCTGATTGTGACTTGGCGGAGAACGCTCAAAAGTTTAAACTGCAGCCAAAGCTACAAGCGCGAGCTAGCCCGCGCTACTGGCTTTGAGACAGGGTCATTCCATGTCAAACGTCCCAGACGTTGCGCTCGACCCCTTCCGATTTCTAAAAAGAAATTCATGGCCTTTTGCCCTAATGTCTGTAGCCATGCCCTGAAATATGTTTGGCGAAAAATTTGTTTGATGACGTGAGCGCGATTTGAACTTTTGAAAACAGCGTGAAACTAGGCATCACTCAATAATTGATGAAAAATCACCTTTTTAGTTAAACACCTAGCAACTTTTTTTCTTAAATTTGCACGGCTTTCCACTCACAATGTGGTTGGGCTTGTGAAGTTTTGTTTAATTCAAATACTTTTTAAAACACTCCAGATATTTGAAAACTATAAACATTTTTGTTATATTATCAAAAAAAAATCTAGCTGCTCCCAGGACTTGATATAACTATTTACCGGCTGCCCTGCTGGTATATAATCTATAGGAAATGTCTAAAACCACTCAATTAAATATCTCGCAGAAAACAAAAATCCTGAAGTTGCAAAAAAGTGCGTTTTGACGCATAAACAGCCGTTTATTTCACCATGAGGTGGTCGAAGTAAAAATACAAAATATGGTGGGTTTGGAAGAACAATCGATAATCTTTTGATTCTGAGAGTTTAATGATAGCAATTTTTGTTTAAAGCGAAAAGACAATTTTTGAAGTTGAGCTCTCGCACCACAACCCACGTCGCTTCTTAACGCCTCTTCGCCGTACACCACGCCACCTGCGACGATACCTGGCGCGATTAGGTCCAAAGAAAGAACGGAGTTTTCTGCCGCTTCCCCTTGTCTGTCTTTCCGGCTGCAAGGGAAGGAACGGCGGGTATCGTGTAATAATCGTAGGTGCCGCCAGCGCGTAGCACTTGCAGGCCCGTTGTGCCGTTTGTACCCGAGGGCGGCTCGAAACGCGATTCGTAAACGACGGGCGGCATCAAGTGACCAGGACCTCTCCATGCCATGTCATAGGACCCACGGCCACCTCCGATTCCTAAAATAAAATTGATGGCTCTTCACCGTAACGTTTGTGGTGCCTTCTACACATTTGTTTACGAAAAACAAATTACATGGGGTGATGGTGGTTTGAACTAGTAAAGGTGGAACTACGATCATTCAATAATTGATGAAAAGGAAGATGGAACACTGGAATATTTTTGCCTAAAAACCCTACGGTATTTGGACTGCTGTGTAATAAGGATCATGGTCATGGAATTTGGTATGCTCGAAACAGCTTTAAAAAGTAAGGAATATATGAGCATTTTAGTATATTTTAGTTTTGTTACAAACTATGGCTTTGCTGCATGTGACTGTAAATACTATTATTGACAGCCCTGTAGGTATACTGTACACAAAAAAGGTTTCAGGCCGTAAAACTAAATATCTTGCAGGAAAAAAAAACTTACTTCGTGCAAAATTGCCGGAAAGGCAAACAGCGCACAAAAATGGGGACTAAAGAAGTGCACACAGGACAAGCGCAGCACAAAAACGTGGACTAAAGAAGTGCACACAGGACAAGCGCTGAACGGGGACTAAAGTGCACACAGGACAAGCGCTGCAAAATTGCGTTTTGCCGTTTAAAGAGCCGTCAATTCGGCCTTGAGGTGGCCCAAAGAAAAATACGTAACATGGTTGACTTCTACAAAAGAGTTTATTTTCTTTTTTTCTTGAAAGCTTAATTAAAGTAATTTTGATGTAAAGAGTAAAAAAACATTTTGAAGTTGAGCTTTCGCGCCGTAACCTGGCGTCTTTCCTTGCGTCTCTTCCCTGCACAGCACGCCACCATCGAACCCGCCAAAGCGTGCAACGGTGTCACGGTGTGCGCACCCAGGTAGAAAGCAGGACCTCGAGTTGTCGGGTACATCTTGGTGGGAAGAGGTTTTTTTCAACTCTTGTTGCTTTATGTCTTTTCCTATTTTGACCGTTTTGCGCGGCTGTGTCCTCCTGTGGACTTTCACTGTCTAGATATCAACAAATGCTTAGCGCTGCCAGGTAAGAGCATCCGCTAGTAAGCTGGCTGTTTCTTGCGTACACATCGCAATCACTCTCTTTTTGACGTCAGGACAGATGTAGACAGCAACACAAAAGCCCTGTGAACGGGCAATCTCATACGACGAGGCGATGTGGTGTTTAACGAATGCGCGCAGTTGGAGGCTCACGCCTCGTTTGTGTTTAAATCGGATTTCACACGGCAAATTCTTGCGTCGCTGAATAGTGCCGCTTTAACCGCAGTATGCGTGACAGCTAGATTTCGCGGCGATATTATAGCGTTTTCCTTTTAGGAGAAGTCCACGTCAACTGATGCCGCCCGTATTAGGCATCGCGTTTCGAGCCGCCATCGGGTACAAAGGGCACAGCGGGCCTGCTATTGCTACGCGCTGGCGGCACCTACGATTATTACACGATACTCCCCGTTTCTTCTCTTGCAGCCGGAAATACGGACAAGGGGAAGCGGCAGAAAACTCCCGTTCTCTTTTGGACCTAATCATGTCAGTTATCGTCGTAGGTGGCGTGCTGTGCGGCGAAGAAGCGTTAAGAAGCGACGTGGGTTGTGGTGCGAGAGCTCAACTTCGAAAATTGTTTTCTCGCTTTGGACGAAAATTGCTCTAATTTAACTTTCAGAATCAAAAGATTATCGATTGTTCTGCTAAACCCACTATATTTTGTAATTTTACTTGGACCACCTCAGGGTGAAATGAACGGCTGTTTTTGCGTCAAAACCCACTTTTTTGCAAATTCAGGATTTTTGTTTACTTCGAGATATTTAATTGAGCGGTATTAAACATTTTTTATAGATTATATACCTGCAAGGCAGCCGGTAAATAGTTATATCAAGTCCTGGGAGCAGTTAGATATTTTTAATAAAATAATAAAAATGTTAATATTTTCAAACTTTTGTAGTGTTTTTAAAAATATTTAGAATTAAAGAAAACTTCACAAGCCCAACTACATTGTGAGTCAGAAAGCCGTGCAAATTTAAGAAAAAAAGTTGCTAGGTGTTTAACTAAAAAAGCAGATTTTTCATCAATTATTGAGTGATGCCTAGTTTCACCCTGTTTTTAGAAGTTCAAACCGCGCTCACGTCATCAAAATTTTTTTTCGCCAAAAATATCTCAAGGCATGGGCTACAAAGCATTAGGACAAAAGGCCATGAATTTTTTTTTAGAAATCGGAAGGGGTCGAGCGCGACGTCTGGGACGTTTGACATGGAGATGACCCGACATGAATTTCTAGCGCGCGCGCTCGATCGTTCTGCGGAACAACGCTTCAAAGCAGCAACATCGAGCTATCGTGGTTGTGGTATTTGTTGCAGCCTCAGCTCCACAGTGCTTCTGCAACGTGCATTCCACATTATGGAGATCCGCGTTCTTCGCAGACGTTAGGTTCGACCTTGATCTAAGGATGCGGGGACCTCTCCCAGGCCAACCATACGCCATTGCTGGATGCTGACGGATATTTTTACTTGCTGGTTCCCTCGAACCAGTACTTCTGTGGTGTTTGAACTAACACGGTGAAGTGAACGCTCGTGGCACATAAAATACCGGAATATTCGCGAATGATGTTACTGGGCAACCTATGTAGAGGCCATAGGGCTTACAGTCCTCGGATATTACTTCTAGGATGGATCATTCCGCCTTGACGCCACCAAGTGGCAAGGCTCGCTACTACAGTACCCTTGACCGTGCGAAAAGTATTGACGTAATGAGCACGATAAGCATTGCGCTTCTCTCTGTCGTCTTTGAAGCGAGGTAAAGTGAATTTGAAGTGAAATCACGTCATTTTGTTTCCGTACCCCTTTAAGGGTGAACACAGTATAGTGCACGACATTTTATGAACCCAGTTGATTGTCCGCCTTAAGCTGGAGCTTTGTCTTCTTGAGAGATCTGTGTCGCACGAACCACCAAAGCCCGGCAGAGCTCAACGTGCGCGTGTTGGAGGAAGATCTACTACTGGAATTTTAACTTATCGCCGACTGGAGTCACTGACCTATTGAGAACGGCAGCATGTGTCTTTCGGACACTCGCTATCAAGCGCGCTCTCTGTGCCTTCCGTCGTGCTTCGGCTGCGCGTGCAAAATCGAGGTTCACGAGACGCCGATGCGATTACAAAGCTGGGAAGCTCGCGCTCGGAAGGGGGACAGCTGGAGCTCCTCCTCTCTGCCGCACGCAGCTTTCTGTGACTGTCGTTGATGACAGCTTAAGAAACCAGGAGATGCTTCACCTGAACTCTCTACTTTTAATAGCACTTCATTACACGCGTCAGCTAAAGCACGGCGGAATGCAACGACCCCGTGCTGAAATGCAGTATCAAAATAATTTATTGTGCCGCAGAGAGCAGTTATTGAGAAGAGAGTTAGTTGCAATGTTATCGGCTTAATATATACTTCCTAGAAAACAGGACATGCTACGACATTTTAACCTGGTCAACAGTGAAGCACCCCAGAAGCACAGCACCGATTTATACATTAAACGTCATTTATGTTTGGAAGGTAATATCGGTGAATTTTTGTTTACCGCAGCCCCTAAGATTGTGGATGGTACAGGACTTGTCAAACTTCGTCCGATACTAAAAAAAGGTAAGAACTCTCTCATTATGTCTAGACACAATGTGTCACTGCGTGTGCACCAGAATGGGTTATTAAAAAAAAACGCTGAAACCGGGCGGTGGTTTGAAATATAACCAGCAGCTGATGAAAAGGAAAGTACCTCGCAACCAAGGTGACGCCAAACAAGAGGCTTCTGGACATAGACTTGGTTCAGTCGGCTGAACTACAGGCAGCACGACGACGTGGAATCGCACGCCGCGTCATGTAATTGGACCCAGGCGTCACGCAGGTCGTGAAGCTGGAGAATCTGGACCACCCTCTACGCGTCATAAATATTCCTCCCACGTCCAGTTCTCCGAACATCTCGCAAGAAATGTTTTACACTATTGAACTCTCTGCAGAGAAACAAGAAAAACACCATGTGTCACATGCTGCAAAAGGCATCTTAATAAATCTCCAGACGGCGTGGGGCTGTGGCGAACTGGAACGTAAAAGCCTATTGCCCGTAACTTGTCATGAACCACCAAAACGCTGTTCACAAGAATGCTACCGTCCATGCCTGAACGAGCGGCCATGTTATCCGCTGCCGCCAAGGTACACCCCACGTCTGCGTCAACACTGCACTGCTCGCAATTGCATTACCAAGCTTAGTGAAGACACTGAAAGATATGGTCGGCTTTTATCTCTGAAACCACCGCAGCAAACAAGCTTCTGACTAAGTGACCAGGTGTGTTACTTTAGTGAGTATGCTTATGTAAAGTGAGAAATATTGCTGCTCAGTACCGTCGCACAGCCCTCTCCATTGGATACAGGCATTAAATTTCTGCGAGACTGTGGCTTGACAGGGCACACTATATATTCATACTCATCGCGTATTGAACGCCGAAATTTCATAAAGGTTCGCGTGCATAATCCCTGTTTTATGGGAAAAAATAATAAAAATACAGTTTAGAATATACGTCGTTCCCTTACGAAAAAAAAAAAAGACGGAATATTATTTCAAATATTTTCACCGTGGCAAAATCAGAGGATGCAAGAGAACGTTGCCGCGTCCCTTTCTAATCGCAATGCTACCGATGCGCTTCAGAACGCAGGGCGTATGCACCTGCCTCCACCTGACACATAGGATATCCTTGCTGAGGACAAATTACAATACACAACAATTGGCATCTTTAATACCTGATGTACTAATCAAACATTCAAATATGCAAGAAATTATTCGAAACTCTGGGTCTAACCACAGGTATAACAATTTATTCAAAAAGTATCTTCTATTATGTGGAACGAAATAAATATTTAGGCATATATGTGTAATGAATTTAACAACTTTTTTGTATGCCTCTTATTATAATATTGTTTGTAAGTTCCCTTTTATATGCCATATATTCAACTACCTCAAATATGTTTGAACTAATGTATAAAAATTGTGTACTTTTTCTTACCTATTCACTGTTTATTGTTTGTGATTAGTTCTTTTTTTTTCGCGTTGTTCTGAGCATTGTCAACCGGTAACGGAGCACACGTTAGGCAGACTATATCTGCCTTTCGCCCGGTTATGGGAGATGGTAAAATTCTCATTAAACAAACAAACAAATATGCAGCGTCACGCTTGCTGTTCTGATATCGCTAGCCCGCTCGCCGCGCAAGCCTTTAAGCGTCTGCCACCCAGGCCTTTGGGGTTATTTGGTCTTTCATGTAGCGCTCCAAGCGATGCACGTCGATAAACGATTAAAACCATTGTCGATCAGCTGGCACCATCTGTGTTTGGTATCACGAAACTTATGCTTGTCGTAACTCAATGGGAACAGTTTGATGCCCTCTAAGGAAGTTAGCAGGCAACCTCTTGATATGCAATTTTTGTCAAATGCAATATCACGATATGCTTCGCACTTTAATGCCTCAAAATGTGCTTTAGTTCACACACATAGGTGTTTATAACGCTGAGAAGTAATGCTATTTTTAACTTTATTGTTCATTTAGAAACTTGATTTGTTTACTTATATAAATACATAATTTTTGTAATTCTAATGTTTTATACGCTCGCCACATAACGTTTCTTATGAATTGGATAACTGTAGCTCAAGAAAATAAATATTAAAGTTTGAAAGTGAGGTCAACTTATATGTAAACAAAAAAGGCGTTTAAAGATAACCCTATTTTCTAGGCGTTAAGTTGTTAATAGATGGCAGCTCTTTAATGTGGTAGGAGAGATGCAGTTCTACATAGTATACATGGAAAGTTTAAGGCTTTTAAAAATAGGCATCTTGACATGATCGGTGGCGTTGCACTTTAAAACTTCGTTTTACACGTAAAGACAATCAGGGGCCCTAACTCGTCAAACACAAAGTTGGAACCGAAAGTTCTCAGAGCGTGCTGATTGGACTTCGGCGAAAAAAGCGCGAAGTTTTTGTCGTGATAGGCCAGTCGCTGCGCCCCGTCAACTTCGGCCCCAACATTGTGATGGTTGAGTTTAGAGGCCCAATACAAACGACAAAGCACACACTGCTTTAATAAAGTGACGTCTTTCAGTTGAGTCTTCTGCTGTGCGCAACCATTCGCTTCCTAAAACCTGCACCGTCACGCAGTCGGCGCTTGAAAGAATATCGCTACTTATACGAACCTCTTATCTGGAAACTTCAAATCAAGCAGCACCAAGAGTGCCTCGTTATAATGCGAAAGCAATAACTGTCTCATTGGGCGAGTTGACGTGATCAGTTTGAAGCGCGAAAACGGCTCCTGGTTTCCGCGATCCCAATAGGAGCGATTCGACTTCGGTTCCATTGGCTGGTGCGCGTCGACGGGGCTCCCATTGGCCGCTGCGCCATGGCCTCCGAGATCCCGATATGCGCGCGCGAGCTAGTATGCAGCAGACGACAAAGGGAGCAGACGAACAGACGACAAAGGGAGCGGCCGTGCGGCTTGCAGGCTTTCGCATTCACAACTCATAAGAAATGCTTAGGAGTACATCGACCGTTTTGTGCTCATGGCCTTTCTATGTTTGCAACCACTCACAAAACCAATCACGCACAGCTAACGCGCCACAATGCCGCAGGTGGTTTTCTTTTTCGCACGATAGGTTCAACCGGTGAGAGCGTACCCGCAAACATAACGAGCGCCTTGACGAAGCTTTTTTGGAGCTACTTTATTGCCTCCACCGATTCTTAGCGTCGGCTGTGGTAGGATGTAAAATTATACTGAATATAGGATTGCAGAGTTTTTGGGCGTCTGTGAGGTGTGCCTCTCGAACTTGCTGATTACCGTATAGTGTTTTTATGAAGTGTTAGGCAAGCCTTTTAAGGAATATGAACGGTACGAAGGATTTATTTTGATATGTGAATCAGGGTGTCGAACCGGTCAATATTTTGGTTCGGTTCGGGCTTGGGTTCAGTAGCATTACATTTTGTTCCGGTTCGGTTCCGGTTTAGGGTAGCGCATATTATATCACTCCGGTTACCGACTTCAAAAGCGCGAACCGGTTCGAACCGGTTCCCAACTCGACCTTCGAGTATTGACCGAGAACTTCCAGCAGCTTTTTCTGAGCACGAGATACTTGCAATAGACACATCACAAAAACAACTACTTCTCAGGCAGATCTAAAACCCTGTACAATGGCGTGCGCAGAAGACACCTATAATGTGGGAAGGCTAATACGTGTATAATACTGTTCTTAGGTGAACTATATATTAGCGCTCGGCGTTCCATTTTTAAGCTGTCTTTTGTACACGCAGCAATGCTGTATATCAAACTCTTCCAGTAGAGGGTGTAATTTCGGGATGCCTCTATAGACCTTTCCAAAAAAGAGCTTGTGGCCGGTGCCATGTTTAATGTTCGTGCGTATAGCGCGTGCTTTGCTCGCTTTCCGAAGCGACGAACACGCACCTGCTGGACTGTGAAGATTGGACGCTGGGCTGTGATTTTGTGACCAGTAAAAGGTCTCTAGCTGGATGGCTTGCCCTCTATGTGTTTGTTTTTCTCTGCACACACGTGTTTTTGAGACATGCTACCAGTTTTCGGTGCCAAGTAAGATGTCGCAGCTATGCCCCACAGTGGCTGACAGCGGAACGAGAGGAAACAAATGTGCCGTAAAACACGGACACAGGTACGCTGAGTGCGCAGTTGGACTGGTTATCGAATCCCGTTAAGCTGTGGTCATGAATACATCGGCCAGACTGGCCGATGTGTCAGTGACTGGGCACGTGAGCACGCACGTGTAATAAAATGTAACAACATCCTGACAGCGCTTCGCGTTCCAGCGAGAGAAAAACGCTGGTCTAAAGATCTCGTGGCGGCGCATTGTCTTGTCACTTTGACTCTTTATCGCAAACAACGCTCTATGCAAATTACCCGGCCTGAGGGACTCAGAACCAGTTACATAGCATGAATTGTTAACGTTAAGTCCGTGATACTATTATAACAGTACTTATATTTTAAACTGCCACCGAACAAAGTTCCGGTAATGCCACCACAGCGAAGGACGTTTCTTGAATGCTCTGTTGAAGACGATGAAAGAGAACATTAAAGAAAAGTGAGAAAATGGTTGAAAAGGCGACATGCTGGCCTTGCTAGTCTGACAAACCTACAAAAAATAAACAAAGAAACCCCCTCCTCCCCTCGGCCTCCTCACAAGGCGCGGCGCGTCGGCGAATCATCACCGAGTAACGTTGCCTCCGACGACCCCCTGTTATTAATGCGAAAGCATTACCTGTCCCATGGAGCGAGCCGACGTCATCACTTTGAAGCGCGAAAAAGGCACCTAGTTTCCCTGGTCCCAAAGGTCCCATTGGCTGGCGCGCGGCGACGAGGCTCCCATTGGCCGCTGCGTGCGTCAGTTTCAACGACCGATGCCAGATGGCGCTGCGTGTCTGTGCTGGGTGGCGCAAGCCGCCGCCCGAAATAAAGGGTTCAGCCCCATCCATCCATCCATCCAGCCAGCGTGCCGATAAAACCAACCGGCGCAACCCTATGCTACTATGGGCCCCGCGCCGGTTAAAGCGGACATGTTGGCGCGCGCTCGGAGGCTTCTGCTCGTCTCGCCGCCGACCAACATGCCGTCGGCTCGATCATCCACATCTTCGGCGGAGCTTCTGCTCGTCTCGCCGCCGACGAATATGGCGCCGCCTCTAGCATCCATATCGTCGCCGGTGTTCTGCTCGTCTCGATTCCAACGAACATGGCGCCGCCTCAATCATCCACATTGTAGGAGGAACTTTTATGCTTTCGCATTCACAACTCATAAGAAATGTATAGGTGTACCTCGAGCT
>JAZHYW010001039.1:0-139636 GCA_037355805.1 Ixodes ricinus | reverse complement strand
GTACTTCGTTCAGTTACGGCCCATAATGGGTGTGGAGGTGGAGCCAAAGATGAAGAAATCTGAGATCAGTAAAGCGATTTCAGAGAGCGCAGAAGCAGAGGAAATTAAAATTGCGTGGGAACTGCTTCAGAACGCTAGGAGAGAGGAACGAGAACGAGAGCAGGCTGCAGCGAGAGAGGAGCAGGAGCAGACTGCAGCGAGAGAGGAACGAGAGCGGGAGCAGGCTGCAGCGAGAGAGGAACGAGCGCAGGATGCAGCGAGAGAGGAGCAGGAGCAGACTGCAGCGAGAGAGGAACGAGAGCGGGAGCAGGCTGCAGCGAGAGAGGAACGAGCGCAGGTTGCAGCGAGAGAGGAACGAGAGCGGGAGCAGGCTGCAGCGAGAGAGGAACGAGAACGAGAACGAGAGCGGGCTGCAGCGAGAGAGGAACGAGAGCAGGCTGCTGCGAGAGAGGAACGAGCGCAGGCTGCGACAGAGGAGCGAGCGCTGAAAAGGCTAGAGCTCGAAATTGAACAACAGCGATTAAACTCGCAGAACAGTAGAGTTGGGGCTCCGGTGCGAGCAAGTGAGACCGAGTCGTATCAAATGAAGAAGCGCATGCAGCCGTTTAAAGTTGGGGAAGACGTGGGCCTGTTCTTAGTGAACTTTGAGAGGACATGTGAGAAGTTGAGCTTCGCCCCAGAAACGTGGCCGCAGCGGCTTTTGACTTTGTTGCCCTGTGAGGCTGCAGAGGTTGTCGCGCGCCTTAGTGCTGGAGACGCGGACGACTACGACAAGGTGAAGTCCAGCCTTTTGAAACGGTACCGCCTTTCTGCCGAGGCGTTCCGTCAAAGGTTTAGAAACGCATCCAAAAAGAGCAGCGAGGGCTACTCGGAATTCGCTTACGGGCTTAAAACCAATTTGATAGAATGGTTGAAGAGCGAGGAAGTGTACGAAAGCCGAGACAAGGTAGTCGAGTATGTGTGCCTCGAACAGTTCTTTCGTAGCATTCCGCAGTCAGTCAAGCTCTGGGTGCAGGACAGGGTAGGAGTCGACTCTGTCGAAAGGGCCGCTGAGCTAGCCGAGGAGTACGCAACGCGTAGAAAGCTGAGCGGAGAGGAAAGCGAACCCGGCCGGAGCGATCAGCGCAAGACCTTCCGACAGGGAAACGGCTCGCGAGAAAACGGGCCCGAGAAGCCCGAAGCAGGACAAAAGGTCCCAGAAAAGAGCGAAGAACACTCGAACGGAGACGAGGCGCGGAAAAGCCAAACAGGGCAGTTCGAGGCAAGGAAGCCGTTCCTGTGCTACAACTGTCAGGAGCCGGGACACATAGCGGCCAGATGTAACAAACCGCGGGTTGTGTTCTCGACCGTGACCGGTAGTGACGAGGACCTGGAGCTCCTTCGTCCCTATCTTCACGAGCTCCAGGTAAACGGAAAGCCGTGCTGGGTGCTTCGGGACAGTGCAGCGACGATGGACGTGGTTCATCCATCGTATGTAACGCGATCCGATTTTACTGGAAAGGTAGTTTGGATCAAGCAGCTGCTCGAAAAGCACAGTGTCTGTCTGCCTATGGCGACGGTAAGGATAACTGGCCCGTTCGGAGAGCTAGTGACAGAGGCGGCTGTCTCGCAAACAGTCCCGTTGGAGTATCCTTATTTGTTTTCTAACCGGTCAGAATTCCTGCTGCGCGAGAGGGGTCAACAACTGGGAGAGGGACTAGTTCAATCAGGTACGAGGTCCAAATCGCGTCAGCTCGCCCCTTTGTTGACGAGTGATCCAGAGCCAGAGGCAGCTGTCGGGGAGCAGGCACTACCAGAGTTCGAGGCAGAGAAACGGGATGAGAGGGACCAGGTTGTAGAACAGCCTGACCTCGTAGCACTAGAAGTGTACGCCGTCCCAACGAGCCGGCGAAAAAGGCGGAGGAAGACGGGATCAGTGAAATATCTCTCGTAGCTCCGGCGTCACGTAACTTTGGTCCTCTGCTACGAGCAGACGGAGTGTCTTTGACAGTCGAGCAGAAGAGCGACCCTAGTGTGTCAGGGTTTCGCGGTACAGCTCAGGAGATTGCTAGGACCATTGTGACGGGGTATGAAAAAGGCGGATTGTTTTTTCGGCGCTATACACCAACTCATGTTTACAAACAAACCGGAGCGCCCGGAGCGCCCTAGCGGACGCCACCGGCGCCGCGCATGCGCGATGGGGGTGTGGGCAACAAGCGCGCCGTCGCCCATAAACAAACCATTGAAACGCGATGTTATCGGCGTCAGTGTGAGTCCCCCTGCCCTTTTTCGCAATCGAATTGTTGATTCTACGTCTTCCTGGCAATGTCTGACTACATGAGCAGCGTCAGCGAAATTAACGAGGCTCGTTACACCGCGAAACTTCGAGTGAATAATCTGACATGCGGCGATTCATTCCGCGTGGACGCCGCAGAATGTACGCTAAAGCCTGATTCACCTGATGAGATTTCGCTCGCAATTTTCAGTCACGACGTCGCTCGGGCTGCAAAAGCGTGAACCGTAGCTGAGATGGTCGACGTCAATACTGAAAATCGCAAGCAGAATCGGACCAAGTGAATCAGGCATAACAAGTCGGTGATGGCCGCTGATAACAATAATCAACATCTCCATGTATCTACTGTTTACGAAGAGCCTGCTTACCAACCTTCAAATTTAAGTCTTTTGAGGCCTGCACTTACTTCTTATCGCAAGGACCGGGCCAACTTTTGGTCTACGGGCCGGCGTCGTCTAAGAGAGCAGACGACAAGCAGAAACGTTTGAAAGAGCAGACGACAGTTCGAACGATCAGGCGGCCTTTTGAACTTGAAGACGCACTGAACGTAGTCCGCAGGTGGTCCGCACAACTTGACGGTTTTCTGGCGTTCATGGTGGAACAAAACAAATAAATCTGATGACCACAAGTATCCGTGAATTCAACCCAAAGTGCTTCCCGCCCAAGCAATCGTTATCCGACGGCGTCTGCTTTTCCCTTTTCCTGGCACATATCCAGATTCTCGGACGAACCGAGCACGTGAAAACTGACCTCCAAACCTTTCTCGACACTTTTGGTACGGCCCCAGTCGCGGCGTTTTGACGATAAGGCAGGTTTTTGTCTGATTCCTTTCAAAACAACGCAGGAATACACGTCTGGCATGGGGACTTCTGCCCACAGCCCCAGACCGGAAGTGCGACCGGCGCGCCACCACCGCGCCGTGACGTCACAGAGATGAGTTCGTGTATAAGGACCGCATTTTCACGTCTAGAAATCACGTGAAAATCGATCACTACGACTTCAGGGCAAGAAAAAGGAAAGGCAAATTTAACGGCAATGCCGATGGGTTGAGCAGATTTTTCTGGCATCACGAAAAACAGTAGGGATTATCTCAGAGGTCTTCGTCATCCACGGGAATGAGGATCTAAGTGGGGGCACTTCGTTAAAACCCCAAAAGGACCTCACAAATTGCGAAGAGTTTTTGTCTTGTATTTTGTTCATTGTGACCTCGTTGGAAAAATGAGTTTTGGCGACAGGGGTCTCGATACCCGAAATTGTACTATAGTTTTCAATTTGCATTGTTTTGGCAAATTATGGTCATCCGTAATCCGGTCTGGCGGGTCTCTGGCGAATTCCGAGCGTTTGACTGCGGTGTGGCGTGGTGTTGGGTGGGACGTTTCCGCTAATGCCTCCGTTGTAAGAGGTTTGGGAGTTTGTTGGGTGCTTGCAGCGTCTTCTCAAGGCCTACTCCAAGCCCACCTCTTCAGGCCAGCGATTGTACCACCGGCCTTTCGAGGTTTCCCTGGCCCCGGAGGGGCTGTTAAGAATGGAACCTTCGGCGACCTTCTTCCGAGTTTCAACGCTGCGGAAACGAGTCATGATCTGTCCGGGAACGTCGCCTGCTGGACGGGGCCTACGCGAAACGAGTCCCGACGAGTACGGAACCGTCGCCTACGTGTCTGCGCCTGCGGAGACAGGTCTCAACGCGCCCGTGACGTCAACGGGACGTGTGTGCGTGCGTGCGGCTTGGTGCGCTCCGGAAGGGGAGAGAGGCCTGGCCTAACTGCGGAGAACTTTGGCTACGACGCACTTCTGGCTACGACGCGGCGGACCTTGCTACGACGCACTTGACGGCGGGTTGCTGCTGCGCACTTGCTGCCCTGGCGGGGAGTGAGGGAGAAAACGGACCCTATATAAGGCGGAGCGTGAGGCTGCTCCAGGAGTTCTCTCGGATTTGACGACTGTATCGCAACCATGTAATTAAACCGTTCGTTACGTTACCAATTCTCCCACCTCCACTGGACCCCTGGGTTCTTCACTTCGGGGAATGGTCGTCGTCACGAGCCAGGAAGCTCCCGGACGTGCGGCTCAAACCCCGCCTCTAACAGCCCCCTTTAAATGATGGCAGCATTGGACTCACAAAACACTCACAACAAAGTAACAAAACACTTCCTGGTCAATTAGATTCACTCATTCGATACAGCTCCACACATTAGTATACAGTTGCAATTTAACATGATTAGGTCGGGTAAGGAACACAAAACAATTTTAGGAAATAGCTCGTTTTCATCTTAGGTAGTTCTAAGGGCGCCGGTATCAGAAAATGAACATAAAAGATATCTCAGTTCAGAAGGGGTTATAGAGGATATATCGGTGCCAGCCTCCTCAAATGAATTTAGTAGTCGAGGCAAAGTATTCTTAAGCATTTGGTCACCATAATTTGTCCGAGAACGAGGAACTATCCATGGTTCTGGAGTTCGTGTTTTATGCGAAGGTTGCCTTTTTTCTAAGTTTCCTATTTCTAAGAGTGTAGAGGTATTTTTCCTAATGCTATAATAAAAATCTCGCATAAGCCTCCTTCGGTATATGTCATGAACTTTTGGAATGTTATATTTCTTGAAAAGGTAGTCAGTATGTTCGGTGTATGAGACATTGGCAATAACGCGTATTATTCTCTTTTGCATTAAGTGTAATTTATGGAGGTTAGATTCTGTTGTTGTGCCCCATACAAGATGGCAATAGTTAATATGAGATACAAATAGCGTATTGTAGATTAATAATTTAACTGATTCCGGAAGAATATACCTAATTTCGATTCAGTATACCAGCTATTTGACTAAGTTTGAGTAGTACAAAGTTAACATGCTCGTCCCATTGCATGTTACTGGAGAAGTACGTGCCAAGCACTTTTATAGTGTCCAAAACTTCGATGTTTGTGTGATTAAACGCTATGTTATGATGCAATGGGATAGGCGTTCCTCTTGTGTAGAAGAAAACGGCTTTAGTTTTATTAGAATTTACTTTTAGACGGTTCTGTTTTGACCAAGAGCTTAATTTACGTAGAACATCATTTGCCATATTGGTTATCTCGGCGTAGGAGCTGGACGATAGAAATATGCTAGTATCGTCCGCATAGATTATAAACTTCGCCTGTTGACATATATGTATGATATCATTGACGTATAAGTTAAAAAGCAACGGGCCAAGAATGCTACCCTGAGGCACACCAGAGATTATTTCTTTGCTTTTAGATGTTAAGCCATTCAGAGAAACGAATTGTCGCCTTCTGCTGAGATAGGATTTTATGAACTCAAGTGGCAGACCCCTTATGCCATACCGCTCAAGCTTTTTAACTAGAATATTGTGATCGATATGATCAAAGGCCTGGGTAAAATCAACAAAAATGCCCAAAGTCAGAAGCTTCTGCTCGAAGTTTTGTAAAATATATTCTTTTTGCTCAAGAAGAGCCAGCTCCACAGACTTAGTTTTTTGGAATCAATACTGAGCTTTAGTTATTAGCTGATATTTTGCACAAAATGACGATATTTGATTTAAAATAACTTTTTCTACCGGGCCACTGCCGACGAAATGTGGGGAGCGGTGAGACGTGAATCGGAGAGGCTTCGGGCCAACCCAGACTTCGTGGCAGCGCTCTATGATTCTTTACCAGAGAGAATGACAGCCATGGTCACGGGCTAGGGAAAATGACGCGGTATTAACTTCTTTCGTAAGTTTTACTGCGCCTCAGGACCCCTGAACCGGACTTCTGCCGATTGGAAAAAAGCTTGCTAATACGGTTGCGACACACTGTTTGACTCCGTTAACCAGTGCATACTTTTGTGTCATGCATCTATGATCCTAATCTTCTTGCATAATCCGGTTGAACTTCCACGCCGACTATTAATCTCTTGTGTCTGACATTGACCTCTGCGAATATTCTTTCGATAACGTTTAAAGCTCCTTCTCCTAGCAAATATATGACTGTTTGTCACACTTTATTAAGACTAAGAATTCGTAAATAAAACACCGGTGTGTTGTCAGCAACTTGTTTGTTTAAAACAAACACGTGGGCCCAGTAATAAAGAAATAATGTTTTTGAAGCCTTTTATACCCATCAAGGTTACAAAATCTTCGCAGTAACATGTATGGTTATCGTTTTTTTAGACAACTGTACTCAATGAAAAAAGAAAGTAAATGCTTTTGAGCCGGCCTAAATCCGGTATACAGATTTTGGCCTATATTTTACTAAATGTCCTACTTTGTGCCTTCACTTAATAAAACAAAAACAACCTGCAATGTCTTTTGATGTGCATTTTAAAAACGATAATCGCAGCTGCAATTTAAGATATCGCAGCCCTGCAATCATATTTAAGCGTCTATCTTTTTTGCGGTTTCCACGTCTCTTGGGGTTCGGGCAAGCCAGCGGGCACGGAGAGAGTAACTAAATATCAGTGCGTCATATTTTAACCGGACGACGCCGAAACCTCCTCCACCGACGAGGGCGACCCGCGGTACCGAAAGCGCGCAAAATGTGACGTCTTAGGTCCTGGCCTTACTACTGGTCAGAGCCGCTAAAAGCTTTTTTTTAGTCGAGATACAAAATATAAGTGTCGCGAACCGTTTCAATTATGTATGAAAGTAGTTTTTGTTCAGCATTTTAGATCAGAAAAGAAACAAATGCAGTTTATAAAGTACGGAAACAAGAAATGACCCGTCGACATACCCGCCACCAAGCGGCGGAAAAAACGGCGCATACTAGAAAGGGCTAGTGGGATGAGGCGCCGACGAACAGCGAGCGTAGAAAGGTCCCGGAGCGTAGAAAGGCCATTTGGCGGTATGGCAGCGCGAAGTGGCTCCCGTTCTGTACTGATCTTTACCCCGTGTTTGCTGTCGTTTGTGGCCAATGAAGTGTTATGCCGAAATAGTCTTTATTCGCGCAGCAAATGCAATGCGAGCCGCCCTGGCCGCCCGCTTCATACAGCCTATCCAACACACGGTTTAGTGGCGCCCTCTCGAGCCGTCGACACGGAATGCGGCAGCCGTGAGCGCTCGATAAGCTCACTATCCCTCCTCTAGTTCACGGCCACTCAAGCCAGGACCTACGACGTCACGAAGGAGGTTATTTTTTGCTTGTTTCTGTAATACTAATTTGCCTATAACTTTTAAAATAAAGCGAATTTTGCGAAAAGAAAAGTTTCATTAAGTTACTACGTTCAGTGCGCTTAGGTTCGGTTCAAATTAAAAACCAGTCAAAAAGTGGTTGCAGGACCCCTTTAGGATACCTCAAGATTTTTTTCTTCACCAGTAAGCGTTTTTTCTTCGTCATTCTACGCGATAGAATGCAGTAAAAAAATTGCAAAATAGAAATGGAAACTTTAACGTTCGGCCCCCCCTCCCCCTTTCCGCCCTATCACACACACGCCCGCTGTCGCACACGCTAGCAGACGGGCGGAAGAGCGCAGCGAGCGCAAGAGTTAATTTATCTCGGCCTCAGGGTGCGCTGTACCTGCGAAGCAAGGCGGCAGGCTGCGCAGGTAGTACCGTGCGCCGGCCGGAGCGCTGTTTCAGCTCATATTGTCCGCGATAGTACCTTTGCACGTAGACGTCCGCCGCTTGGAGACTGTTTACTGTGTATAAAAGACAACGAACGAGAACGAACGCATCCTGTGTGCTTTCAATTCGGCTGAAAAGCGCGCAGCTCGCTGGGCTCGTCTCTCGCCTGTTCTCGGCTGCTGGCCGCCATGTTCTCATAAGCAACACGCTCAAACCGTGTTTCGAGGAAGGCAGACACGGTGTAGCGGCACCTCGTGTGTAGACGAATAACACACATGGCTGCGTGTAAAACGAAAACGTTTTGACGTGTCCGCTATGGGACAACAGTTTACACGTCTGGGCGTGTTTTTTTTTTTTTTTGCTAACAGTGTACTCTTCATTTCACAAACATAAGGGACAAAGTTTTACGTGTTCTATCTTCTGTTCGAAACTGTACATGTCTGTTTTTTAAGTTTGTTTTCTAACCGGAGTTTTTAGCGTGAGCGGGGCTTTGCTGAGACGTGCGCCGCCTTTTCTGTCGATAGAAGAAGCACTTGATAAAAACAAAAACACGCAGAAAAAGGTTCTTTCCACATATAGTATTATATTCACGAAGCAAAGCCCGAAAATTGTAGTAATGACGGTCCAGGCGGGTCATTAGAATCCACCTCCGACCTCGTGTCTGGTATCAAGAAAGCTCGGGTTCCCACTCCGGCGGTGAAATATAAATGAGCGAATACGATACCTGAAATAAATAATTGTACCGTGTTCGTTCTTGCCAATAAATATACGCATGAGAGCGAGCCGCAGATGAAGATAAATAAAGGAAACGGGACGTGTGTAGCGTCGATCGTTATATATATATATTTATAGAAAAGACGAACAATTCTTAGTAAAATGGGAAGCCTCCACTACGTCGTCACGGATCATCTAATAATCCATGGCTTAGAACGGCATGAGCAATAATTGCACTCAGCAAGCTGCGCAACGCGACAAAGCATTCGCTGTCGGGCACTAAAGTAACAAATGCAAGTCAGACTTTGTGTAGGCGGTCCATGGCGCTATACGATACGGCTATCCGGTATTAGCAGCAGCAGATACGAGACTCCTTCCCTAAACACCGTTCGGAGCCAGCAATCTCCGATGCGCAGAAATCGTCCGTTAAATTCCCAACAGAGCGGAAAAACTCGCGCACCAGACCCGCTGTAATACGACGAAACGCGCCGGGTCCGACTCCCAGCTCGCTCTTTTTACGTCCTCTCTCGGGCCTCAGTTCACAGAGCAAAACCCGGCAATCTCCAGACCCGTGGCCAATTTCCAAAACGTGTCTCCCAGGAAATCAGCGCAGCGTTCCCTCCGTGCCCTTCTTCCCGTCCTCCCCGACCGCGGATGCCGCCAGCAGCACAGCCGCCCAGCGGGCCACACCGACGCACAAGTGCAGCGGAACCGGGAAGGAGAGTCTTGCTAGAGTGTCATCGCGACCGTTAGTTGCAGCTGTCGCCTCCGCGCCCGCATTCGTCACCGGAGGAGCCCAGAGCGCGGCCGAAATGCACTGGAAACAAGCTTCCCTTTCTCGAGTGAGGGTCGGCTTCTATACAGTTTGCACTAGAGCTGAGGATTGTATTAGCGGTAGAGCGATTATTATAATAGAGAAGGAAAGCGGGGCTTGGTTAGGGAGTAACATGGGCCCATCTAGCTTCCCCTGCGACGTCGTTCGGATGAAGCGAGGAGTAACGCAGGTGCTGCGATAGTCCCATGTTTTTGTCTCTGGTCACGGTTGGAAACATGTCGTGCAAAAGAAGGCATTAGAACACGGTAAAGGACATCTTGTTGGTATGGCGGACGACGAAACACGCAATCTCACTCCGGTAGAAAGTTAGCTATCAGTGAGACCGAATGCATGGGCTGTACATTATGGAATAACCTGTTCGTCTCATCGGATGTTTGAACAGAGCGCTACGGTAGTACAGGTATGGTTCAAGGAACCGACGCTTTCGGGAGGCGCGAAGTCAGAGCTGCCGTAACTCTACCTTACCACTGTCTCGTATGTGTGCTGATCCATTGAAATTGGTCATGATGAAATAAGAGAAAACCTGCGCTGGTGATAACGACGCCGTCTTGAGAAAGGCAAGAACCTCTCCTCGTTACCACAGTGAGGAAGTGAAATGACCGGAATACAAATATACAAATGTGAAAGTCAGTTATGGCCCCGCCCAAGCACTGTTGCCCAAAAGAACCAGACTGTATACCATCTTGCCATGAGCGGCCCACAAAACAACTTGAAGCAAGCAAGCCTAAAAACGTACATATCGGACCGCCGTATACCGCTCATGCGGGTCACTACCGTAGGATGACCGGATAACAGGCACGGGATCGTGAGGTAGTGACAACCAAGCTCAGTCGGCTGAGCCGAATCGGTCTAGCCTGATATTAACTTCCATCTTGGTCTACGCTCTTTAAGGTTCCGGTCCTACGGCCGCCATCTTGAATGGGTACAAAACGGATTTTTATCTATTAAAATAAATCTTTAAAAAAATGTATAGCTTAAAACTAAATTTGGGAACATATTCCCTCTGAGTCTTAGGGATTCTAGAGCAAGCGATTAAAGTCTTAAGTTAATTAGAAAATTAACAAGTAAATATTGCCACGGGCTTCTAATTTCTCTCCTTCAGTATTAACGTTAAGAGGGTGATAATTTTACACCGCGTAATTAGTGTTATAATAAGGAGACCTTTTTAAAAAAATTTTAATCGTGTTTTATACATAAGTAAATTGTACCACAAAGCTCATATTTAAAAAAAAGAAAACACTTTAAAGAAAATTTTGGAAAAGCTCTTGTCCACTTATTTATTATAAAACTGAGTACGCGGTGTAAAATTATCACCTTCTTAACAATAATGCTGGAGAAACAAAAAAAATTAGAAGCACGTGACAATGTTTACTCGTTAATTATTTAATTAACTAATTAACCAGTGGCTTTATTTGCCTGCCCAAGAATTCCTAAAAATACCAATATACAAGGAATATGTGTTAGCAAAGCTACTTTCGAACATGCACTATTATTATTTTTTATAAATAAAAATTCGTTTTGTACATATTCAAGAAGACCGCCGTGGGACCGGAGCCTTAAATGAAACCGAAACGGTTCGCTTGACTGAAAGTGTTTATTTGACAAGTCTTTCCTGGGCCGGGGGTAGGGGCGGAGTTAAACAGATACGCGGATCTCTGCTTTCCTAAAAAATTGATCAATTGTTGCTGACCGTTGGGCGAGATGGTGCTGAATATTTGAAAGCATGGTCGCGCTCATTGGCACGGACAAGAGGTTGAAAACATGGTCGCACTCATAGACACGGAAAAGAGAACAAGAAGAGAAGTCCTGCGTATTTCTGAGGATTAAGCAGTTGAAGTTAGCGCATTGTGTTCTCTCGTTCTTCACTCTTGTTCGTGTCTACAAGCACAACCATGCTTTCAAAGGTTCCTAGCAAAGTCAGCAAAGGGTCGAGTGCTTATTTCCTGTGTTGGGGGGTTCTTTGAGGGTGGAGTCCGGCCAGTAGCTGCTCCGACCGGTCCTCCCCCTCGAGTTAACCCCTTGCCATTCTTGTTTTGACCATGGTCGATGACACAAAACCCAGTCACGTAGTTGCCAGAGAGCTCGTAAACGTCGCAAGCCTCTTCTGTTCAGCAGGAAGGAGTTGCTTCCTATTCCTAAGATTACCGATGACAGATGATGGCTCCACGTCTTCTGACTGTGCTGCCGGCAGTTCAAGTATAGGGCCAACATTGAAACCACGGTGGTAGCGTCTTCCGCAGGATTGGTTGAAAGGAAGTCGACGTCTTGGTGGATTTTCCCGCTTCTGGGAACAATTGAAGAACGTTACTCCTGAAGCTTCATGACCCAGCGGGAAAGTTTTGGCGCAAGGTCAATTTTTGAATGGAGTCACTGCAAGGCTGAGTTGTCTGTGACAACTGTGAATTCTTTACCGTAGAGGTAAGGACAAACCTTTTCAACAGTTCTACAGTGCCTCCCGGTGGTGGGCACCGCGAGGCACTCCAGTTCGAGAGGGTGGCATCGACTTCTGATTTACTCAGTTTTCTGTTTGTGGAGACGACAGTACGTTCCTGGCTATCCTTCTTCGGCTGAAAAAGGACAACACATGACCCTGCACCGCTGTCGTCTGTGTGGAGAAATGCGGGTGCGTCGTCCATAAAATGTGCTAGCATAGATGGTTCCCAAGAGTCTCCCTTTAGGCACGCAAAAGATGCATCTTCGTCTGCTCCCCAACTCCGTCTGGTATCCTTCCTCTGAAATAGGTCCAGGGGAGCAGAGAGGAAAAATAAGTTGTTGCCGAAGCGACGAAACTAAGATGCAAAACCTATAAACGTTTTCAGTTATTTTATGTTGATGGTACCGGTACGTTAGCGAAAGCTGACAGTTTGGCTGGGCCTGTACCATGCCATCTTTGTTGACATGACCAAAATAAGTAACACTGTCGTCCCTGAAAATAAAAAAAGACAATAACAACAGCAACACATAGATAATTTCAGACAAAGTTAAGCTTTCGAGGGGGAGTCTAAAACAAGATGTTGATGTTCGTTCGTTCTCTTACTCATGTCGTTCTCTTCACCCTTTAGTATATATTAATATGACTAGAAATATTAACAAAAACAGTGCTCACGCCTTCCGAGTTTTAATCGTGTTTCAATAGGAACTCGATGACAAGCATCCGGCGAGAACGTTTGCCGACATTATCTTCAACAATCGGCGAGGGCGTTTCGAGACATAGATTGAGCTCAAATCGGTCACCGATTTCTCTGCCAAGTCATAACATATCCCTCTAACTTGGAAAACGTCCGAGCCATCTCACACCTCCCGTACTTCCTGGTCATTCCAAAGCAAAGCACGAGGCTGCCTCCACGCGCAGGGCGCTCTAACGCGGTTCAGTAACCAGCCGAGCGCACCCAAGCCGGGCCACGCCAAGACCGGGATCGCCGCATTAGATTCTCCGCACGTCGTCGCGTACACTGGGCAGGCGAGCACGCGGGACGCTGGCTGCCTCCCTATCGCGGTCCTCTCGGTCAAGCAACCCGCGGCCACGCAGCACACCCGTTGTCTCGCCCGACCGGCCCGCGCAACGCGCGCACACGAGTCACTGACCACTCGTTAGGAGGACGACGCAGCCGATATCGGCTTCTCGACTCTCCCAGAGCATCCAAAGCGCGCGCGCCCGTTTTATTTAGAGTTCACTTTCACTACAGTTCTGGTAATGACACTCGCAGATTGTCGGGGCTGTGGGTCCATTAGCCTCAGTCGGCCAACCATGGAGGCGGGTCCCCGCCCCGAGAGTCCTGGTGGTCTTTCCGGGCTCCCCCCAGGGCGCCATCCTCGAAGAATCGGCCTGATGAACTCGGCGCACGCGAAGGGCCCGTGGCCCCGGCCGCAGCGAAGGGGGCAAGGGGAGAGTCCGCGGGTCGGCTGGGACAACAACACGAGGCCCCGAGCGTCCAGCCACGGGCGGGGCCCCGACCCGGAACCCCGAGCGGAAACAGTTCACTCCGCCGCGCTGTGACGCCGGTGGACGCGCGTATAATTACCCCAGAGTTCACGTCTTCCGCGCGCTCGACCGCTCTAATGAAGGGGCTTTGGAGTGACAAAGCCGGGAGGTGAAGCGGCCTGGAGTGAAGCATCGCGAAAAGATGCAGGACTCGAGCGGGAGTGCTAGCCTGTGGAGGCTTGCACGGTGTTCAACCAACGAGTTCAGCTTCAGTACTGGCTGCCGTGATGTTCAGCGGCGGGTTAAATGGGCAGTATACCTGACCGAGTACCCACAGTGGCGCAGTCTTCCCGGTTTATAAACGCCGCGGCACTGTAATGTGATGTTTAGCCAATTTTGAGTCACAACTGCCCATCGTCGCAACTACGGCGCTCTTTTTAGGGGCGTTGAAACATCCTCGTTCGGTTAAAATAAATATCACTATCACTATCTTATCGCGAATTTCGGCTGTTCAATTTCGAGCCACTTGAAGCGCTCTCAAGGGTCCCATTTTTCGTGCGGGTATGCGGACAGCCCGGCGGGGGCGGCGTTGGATGGATGAATAGTATTGGCTAAACCCTTCGTGTCTGGGGGTAGCTGGCGCCATGGCAATGGAGCTGTTGCGGAAGTTGCCCTCGGTAGCCGGTTCCGTGTCGGCACTCGGGACGCTCGGAAAAGTTGCCGAGCATTCGGCTGGCGCACCAATCCTCCTCGGATTTGGGGGCGCTCCAGGATCTCCCAGATCCAATTCAGAGGAGTGGAGCGCTGGAACATGACCATCCAAATATGCCATAAAAAATGGGAAAAAATAATTCAGTAGAGCAGTGTACGCCCAATGAGCTACAAATCTAAGACGAACAAGAAATTACCTGTATTCTTTTATTATTTTTCTCGTTTTTTACGAGTCAATACTTAGGTGGTAAAGCTTAATGCGAAAAAGTGCCAATGGCATGTTCGCGCCAATTGTGTTGTTCCGACGAATATTGCGGTTGCTCACACAAACACCATTTGGGGAGACGCCTTGCGGAGTCGGATCTGGCGAATGGAAATGCAATCTCTTAGCTGCACACTTTGTAAACTCGCTATCGACGCGTATAGTTCACTACCGTAGACATCACATCACTTCGCCATTTACTGTCAAGCTCTAATATAACTTACGTTTGAATTCCAATCAAGCAAATACGATGTCGACACGCGTGCTCACCCTTCGCATCCAAAACGTGCGCAAATTATTGGCACGTCCTCAGCATAGTCTGAAACGGCATCGCTTCTCGGAGGCTGATACTCGTCTTGAACTGGTGAACACCCACACCAATCTATTCGTTCGAACTGCAGGGGGACGTACGACGGCGTGAGCTCCGAGATGGCAGAGCACGACTCGGGCCAGCGTGAAGGAGGGCCTGCCCCCCCCCCCCCCGCCCAGGCCTTGGAGCAGCCTTCCTCGCCCCCCTACACGGGGCCCGACTCGGCGAGGCTCGGAGCCGCACGCCCACGTCGACATAAAACGACCACGTCCCCCTCGCCGCGCACGGCACGAACCGCACACACAAAGACCTGACCGGCCCGAGCGGTCCGCCGGTCACTCCGAACATAATCGATATGGAGCAATATCAAACTAGAGCTCCGGAAGAGAGCCGAGGGGGGAGCGGCCGAGCGGCGAAGAAATGGAAAACAGACGACGGGAAGAGTAAACTTGTCCGGGGAAAGCAGAGACGCAAGAGAAGCCAAACTCCGGGTTCGCCCCCTGGCCAGAAAACTGGCGAGAGATTTATCCTGGTCGGTCGACTGGCCAGCCAGTTCGTCCCGGGGTCCGGGCGCGCGGCAGCGGACTTGGAGTGGCCGGGATGTGTGCAGCGCACGGTGAACAGCCACGATAGCCAGAAATTGGACGGGACATCGCCAAATCCCCGGATCCGGAGACGCAACCGTCCATATTATTTATTGATTTCACTCTATATCGCTCGCTTTTGTGAAAGGATCATTACAAGGGGTTTCCGACAAGGCAACGAAAACAAACAAGCAAGGTTAAAAAATATATCATATACTATATACAGGGCTGCCCCAGATCGCTTGCACAAAACTTCACAAAAATACGAATCGCTCTGCGAGTGTGAAACCCACTGAATGTTGCTAGAAAGCGTTTTAGGAAAGTGCATACTTTTTTAGTGCGCCTAATGAAATAATTAATTAAGAATAATTAACTATTTTTTAATTATTAGTTTAAGAGCCGAGATGTGAATTGGAAAGTTGTAGAGCGCATTGAGAAACGCTCAATTAAGGTGTTTCGTGGATGATACGCTTTGCGGTTTTTGATGACGCTCAGCAAGTTCTTAATTGGAACAATATGTCTATTTTCCCTAATTAAAAAGTTAATTAACGAATCTTAATTATTATCTGACTTATCGCAAAGATGATCCACCTACATAATGTCCCCCTGGCTGTATAACTCACTCGCACAAACCGCTTAAGTGTAGCTTTCATGGTTTTTTTTTCTTCAACAAATATGTAAAGACTGAAAAAAAAACCTGTATAAATATTTATCGTTGAGAAACGCAAACGAAAAAACAAAAATAATAAAGAACGCACAAACAAAATACCTATTTTGTTCGCTCGAGAGTCTCGCTGTATATAACTATACCCACATGGGGTATCTGTAGCGCGCGCGTGTTTTTGGAGCTAAGTTCGTTTCTGTAGCGATACGTATATGCTGTCGAGATGCGATTTCCTAAATGGATTTACGGGGGGGGGGGGGGGACATGAGAGTGAGCCAAAGAGAGCGGACACGAATTGAACTCGCTGGGTTGCTCAGCGCTGCGCAAAGTAGAATGCTCGCTGGAGCAAAAAGCACGCATCAAGAGGAAACAATCATTGTGTACGTGTCGAAACAAGAATACAATCACGAGGCCAAGTAAAATTATTGATGTGAGTGGGCGAGACGTAAACAAGAATTGCAGTTGAAGGCACGTTCCGTCCATGAATCGAAAGTCGAGAGGATGAAGTATATAAGTTACTCAAAGCGCTGATCGGTTAGAGTAAATAAGTATGAAATGATTCAAGTTTCAAGTCGACTGGCAAAAGAAAGAATAAAACTAACTAGGGATCAAGGAGCTTGTTTCCATAGAAGTGTTACAACTGCTAGCGCTAGTTCAGGCTTAAAAGATTAAACAAAGCGCATCTAGATCAGGAAAAAAAATATCTTGTCTTTTTTTTTTTGAATTTAAAGCAAACGCTGCTTGAAGCAACGTCGGCTTGTCACCCGGCCGTCGAGTCACAAGCAAACGCCACTTCATTTCAAGGCGCTCAGGAGGGTGATATCACAAAGATTCTCGGCTTTCCGTTCTCAGAGTCAGACTAACTGGTTTCTTAAAGCTCGGAGTTAAGAGCCTCAGAGGGCGCGCAATTAATCTGCAGTTTTTAAGGGCTCCTACGTATAGAGTTTGCGGTGCTCGACCCAGGGTACGAACTGCGGCTTTGCCTATCAAGGGATTGAAGTTTCTCAGTCCAACTAAGCCGTTCTGACCGTTCGCTTCTTAAAAGCTTACTTGAAAAACACAGACAAAAAAAACAAAAACCTAAAGCTAAGCACACAAAGAGGGGAAAGACAGTCAATTTCCGCCTCCTTCTTGCCGAACTCAATTGTACTTAAACATTGTTGCCTACAAGACCATCCGAGTATTGACAGTGCAAATTACACTTGAAGGGACCATAAAACGATTTTAAAATCGAATGCCGTCCACCGCATGTCGTAAAAGGTGTGACAAGGAAACCAAAACACAAAAATAGAGAGCCGAAAAAAATTTTAGGAAACAAAACTTTAAAAAAAGCGGACTTTTTTATACCTTCTTTCCTTCGATAGCTGTCTGCCTTGTCACTGCGATGCATCCGCGGTGCCAGGGCACGTAAGCCAAATCCACATTCCCTATTGGATCAGATCCTACCTCTCCAGCACCGCGATCCCAAACAATAAACTGCCGGAGAAGGTTTCTTAAAAGTTTTGTTAAAGAATATTCTGATCCACATTTTATTGAATAATTAGCGATGTGACGGAAATCGGAAATTGCCAAATTTTATATGCATGTATGTATGTATTTGTGCGGCGATTCCCTTTGAATCAAACGTCTACTCAATAAACACGCAAAAAAAAAGTCAGAAAGTGGAGTGTATTTACTAGTTGAGTTTCAACAATATACGGCCCACCAGGCCTCGAGTCTCCACTTCGAGCACTGCACGTACATACGTGTTCTCCTCGGTAAACCCGAGGTCTTGATCGATGCGAGCGCCGAGGTCTGCTGCCGGTGCAAGTGCCAGACACTCAAGAACCAAGTGGTGTATAGTTTCCTCCACTTTTCCACAAGCACTGCATAGTCTGTCGGTCACGTTGCTGTCGTACTTTCGTCGATGCATAAGATGCATGCAGCTATGCGCCATCTATCGTGTAGTAAACGAAGCAAGAGAAAGATCAGACTGCGCCTGCGCGTAGCCGCCTGTCTGCTGAAAAACATGGCGTCGGTGGTGATGATCGACGTGGTCAGCGTGGTGGAAGCTCGTCGTTCCGCGTAGAGCGCTATCCTTAACTGAATTCTCGTCGCGTGTCGCGATGATAACCCAGCACGTCATAGAAGGGAAGATGTATCTACTCGTGCGTTGATGTTGTGGCGGCACCTTCAAGACAGCAGAAACGCTCGTGCCGTCGTCTTTGTTTACTTCGACTACAGTGGTCCTTTCTTAGCGTTTGTCTCCGCGAACATCGCCCGGATTTCTTATTTTGCTCATTCCATGCGTCTGATCAAGTTCAAGATGTTACTGGTGCGTACTGTATTTAAAGGCGCGTATGAGTGATGCGAATTTGACGCGTTTTCATCACCAAAAAAAAAAAAAAGATTAGTGTTAGCATTCCTTGAACGATCGCAACGTCTATGTGATCACGAAATCATGTTTCTACGTTGCTATATCTCTGCTAAGTACATTGTCTTTTGCAATCGTAGAAAAGGCGTGTGGCGAGATTCAATCAGTAAAGTCGTGATCATCCAACGGCGTACTGCATCTTTTCCTTTTCATTTTTCTCCTCTTCCCTACGAGCCTATCCTGACAAAATAAAAGTTAATAAAGCTTGAGCCGATAAAAAAAAACTCTGTGCATTTTCTGCTACGCCAGTGAGTGACAGCGCGTCCCCTTCTTTTTAGAGATACCGCGGAAACGGCTGTCGTGCTGCACGACCTGCTGCGCTTCGTACCGGTGTATGGGACTATACGGGACCAGTCCCATGCTATCGCTGTAGCGCAACATGTCTAATCAAATTTCGCTCAGCTGCGATGTGTCCATGGCTATCGCGGTGATGAGAGCGCCGATTCAGAAAAAAATGTTGGTTGCATCGGCGTCATCAGCGCAGTAAAACCCTGTGGTGAAACCCACTGGCACACCGCCAGCTCGCCGCTAACGCTCCCATTCTCCTACTGCCCGGTGCCATAGCCAGTGTTGCCAACTCAAAAATTGAAAACCCGCAGTCGGAATCCGAAAACCGCTAAAAACCGCTAAATCCAAAACACAGCGCAAAAATGACTTCTTAACAAGTTTTTTTGCTTTAATTCTTGCCCAAAGGTATAATAACAGTATAGATCATATCAATGTCATCTGAAAGGAAGCTTTCCTTTTGTTTTGACTAGAAATCTGTCACGCCACGCCACAGTTCACCCAGGTGATCCGAAGCCAAAATTGCGGAGTGAGCGCATACGAACATGGCAAGGGACCCTTCAGCAGTGCGTGACTGGTCGAGACTTCCGTTCAACTCGTAGAGTCGTCTGCCTGCCAGAGGAGAAAGGTGCAGCGGCCGAAACATGCTTCTTCGTTGCAGCGTGCGCGACCAAATCCACGTGCTTCGCAGATAGTTCCGTTCTGCAATAGCGGCACCTGGCTCGTCTGCTATCACCAGGAACTCCAGTAGCCAGTCTTTAAGTTTGGGGTCTTGTAGCAAGTCTTTTCTAAACTTTGAGCGTACTTCACCGGGCCCATTTCACGAAGCAGTGACAAAAACGTCAAAGGAACATTGGAACATTCATGCTGTTCAAACGTGCGCGCACAAAACAGGGAGGCATGTTCCGATATTCGACGCCTTAATGTTTTGATGACGTCACAGGCGTTACTCTCACAAACCAGAACATTACTGAGAGTAAGCAAAGACGACTGTGGCTGATTATGGATGCTGATATGACAGGTGCATAGTTGACAGTAAATCGATATAAAACTTCTATATCTCTAAAAAAACCGCCAAGATTACATAAAACCGGCTAAAAATCCCGCCGCCCGCAAAACAATAATTTATCCCGCTAAACAGAACCAAAAACCGCTAAGTTGAGAGGGAAAACCGCTAAATTGGCAACACTGCATAGTACGTCACGACCGTCAAAATAACGCCGCGGCTTGTTTTGCGGTGGGTTGGAGAGGAAGAAAAACTCGATATTTCAATCATTTTTCGTGTACAAGTTAATGAACCGAAACGAAAACGGATGCCCGTTCGGCGTTCAGTGAACATTGAAGGTTTAATGTAAAAGTCATTTGGCAAAAGTAAAAGGTCATTTCATGGTCCCTTTAACCAAAGTACAAGGCGGGGCTATTTGGGACCCCTTCCTGTACAAGTCTTGGCTTATGCATTAGTTCATGATTTGCGTGCCTCCCTTGTACCCTCCTATCGCAGCTTAACCCCTTCGGAGCTCGTAAACATCCAAATGGAGGCACGAAACGATGGTTTAGTGAGCGTGCAAAAGCACTCTTGCGCTGCACTTAATTGCAGTGAGGTTAAGAATGCATAGTGCACATCAGGGTGAACCCGAGAAATCTACCCCTGTTTCTTTGTAAATATTCTCGCACTATCCAAAGCTACGGCCGGAACTAATCGTTGCAAACAAACATTCAGTCAACTATAGTGGTCGACGCAAGCATGCATGAAACATCTGGGTATAAGAGCCGTACCCTTATACTAAGGCTGCAGCGTCACGTTTTCCCCAGATTTGTACTGAACACGTGAGCTTTAATCTAAGTCAGACGAGTTGCATTCCGGCTATAGAAGAACTAACTGATCCGTACCAAATGCTCCAGTTACTTCCTCGCTAACTCTTATAGGCTATTCGCGACTCCAGCGAACTATAGGGGGCGCGCTGGTCAGGCAAAATGGCGGACGAAAGGAGGTCGTTTTCGTCGCTCAACACGCGGACCACCATAAATGTCTTGCACTGCAGCGCAAAATCGGTGTTACAAATGCAAGCAAAGCGATTTTTCGACGGTAGAAACCTTCTTCTAGTCAGTGCGTAGGAATGACACGGCGGAAGCATAAAAATAATTACTGGGAACGATGTTTGTTTCTATGCTGCCTATACGAGAACCAAGCAGCGATAGCAGACGACAGAGTCGAAACGACCTCCTCTCTGAGCTTCTCGGCGTTGCCGCTACGCGGCGTCGATTTCGCTAGAGTCGCGAATAGCTCTCGCGTTGAACGCGAACCAACGCTCCTGCTGGAGTGTAGAGGTCTCCTAGGTCATTTTGAGTTATGCCCACAGTCCCCCCGCCGGCGTGCCTAATGCGGTAAAAAAAATAAATAAATAAATAAAGGAAATGTATTTTCCAGGGATTCAATTATGCCGCTCCAGATTCAGAAGCAGACAGACATTCATCACTGGCTCAGACTCACGTCGTCCCACACCCCAGCCGTGCGTGGCGTGTCGTGCGCGATGGGCGGTCGGCGAGGCCACGACGCCATCGCTCAGCTCCGCTGGCAACGTCCCGGCGAACCCCGGGCTCAAAGGAGAACCATTTGTAACGGGGGTCCCAAGGCATCTCCACATCCACCACGAGATAATTAAAGCGGGCTGCACGTGGGCGCGCGTGGCTCTCGCAAACAGGGACGCATACCGCACGAGCGGAAAAGCCGCGTGGCGGCGTCGCCTTCAAAGTTGGCCAACTTGGGCGCGTCCGCCTTACGATATAAACTTCCGCACGTGATGACTCTACCATACTCAGGAACAGCTTTTTCCGGCATTTTCCGAAGAAGTGAAGAGCGCGCGAGTACGGCTGTGACCGGTGCTCAATGCACGCGAGCGCGTGACCGGTAACCAAAGCTTTTGGCTTCATTGCCAAGGAAGGTTGTCCCCAAGTATAGCTTGGAAATGTCAGGGCCGGTTGCTGGACAAGGCATACACCAACGCGTTTGCCGGACGCAACGCGTTTGCCGGAGGCGGGACTACTCAAACTCCTCCCCACAGTTCACATTCTGTCGGTGACTAAATTAAACGTCGCTTTCCTGACTATTTCATCTGGCAGGATTCAATTGAAATAGACGATTGTAGATACCACACAAATAATGGAACAATGTCCTATCAAGAATCTAATGAGCTTTTAAGCTTCAATCGACTGCAAAATATGGCCTTAATGAATTTAAAACACACGCGCAGCACACACACACACACACACGAATTTTCTAGGTATATAAAGGATTCATACTTGCCGCTCGGCCACGCGCAGAAGCGTCAAAATAATGCAAGTTTTGTTTTTGCATTCTTTCAAGACCAGAGAGAGTAGAGAAAGGGCCCGCGGGGGTCCCGGACACCGTGGCGCCGCCTGCCCGACCTCTATCCGGTCCACAATCTTAGCCTCACTTTGCATGCATGCACCCGAGCGTGGCCGAGGCTTTACTGCGATTTTCGGCGAAGCGGCGCGCCGGGGACCTGCGACTCGCAGCTTCAAATGCATTCCGGCCACACTTTCGATCGGCCATCATTTCCGCCTTCAAACAACAGCCGAGAACGGCAGACCCCACGCTGGGGATGCGCCGTCTACTCGCAAATGCCTTCGGTTCCGACCATCGAAAACCTCCAGGGCCTGCCCGACAATGAGGAAAATAAATATTTGCGACTCATTTCAAAATTGACCTTTCCCTCCGCACTCAGCGGCCTCCTCAACAATCCTGGCCGCAACAAGGAAGTCACTCCTGGGTCACTGAGTGCCAACGCAGTTTCTGAATCGGATCCGTAGATCCGCCGCCTGAGTTCTCACACACACCTACGTCGCATCAGCACCGTCTCGACCGTTCGCCCGCAGAGCGCGGAAGCTTGAAGGGGAAACCACGCCGCGAAGAAACCGGTCTACGACCTGTTCGATTGTAGCACCATTCGTCGCTCTCATTCGACCGCTTTCACAGCTGAGACGCATCGTTCCCCGGACAGTTTCTTTTCTTCTTTTTTTCTTTTTCTCTTCATATCTGTCAGAAGTCCGTTGGACCTCAACGCGGTTCCGAGCCACCAGGCCTTGACACTCAAAGAGCGAGGGCGAAGAGGGGGGCGGCGGAAGAGACCCCTGTCCACACACGGAGTGCTCTCGTCCTTCTTCGTAACGTCACTTTTTTTTTTTTTGGGGGGGGGGGGGGGGCAGTTGGTCCAGCATCCGGCGATGAGCACCGCTCTCGCCGACAGCCGAGAGCCCGCATATTTGCTTTCGGGGGACGCCCGCCAACTAGCGGCTGCGTGCCGAAAGGCTGCGCAAACAAGGAGGGCGGCGGAGTGCAAAGATCGCGCACCGCGGCAACAACGCCAGAGACGCTGTCTCCGACGGGAGCTCACTCGTCGCCCCGGGCTCGGCGGCCCCGTGCATTCCCGATGAGTGCGGATCCAGCACGAGCGCAGGGCGAGGAACCGCCCGCCCCCACCGAGGGCCCGGCTTCGCGAATTTCGAACGAGGCTCACTGTCGAGGGCTTCTGCCGAACCAGCAGAACAATCGACGCCCAGCTGCGAAGGCGAACGAGAGAAAGGAGGCCGCTTTCCTTTAAGCGAATTGCAAGAATTGATGCACAAGTGCCACGCTTGGAAAGCGGGGACCGCCGGGAGAGAGACACGTGCCAAGCCAGGGCGCTGCCGAAGAAAGAATGAAACGAAACGCGACCGAAGGGGAAAAGAGAAAGCGAGGCAAGTAAAGAGCATAGAAAATTAGTTCTTGTTTGCGCCTCGAGCCAGAAAAGAAAGCCTTTACTGGTTTAACTGGGATCCATTTGGAGGATAGAGTGTTAATCTTCCTCTTTGCCTGCTTTCTTTGTCGCCCTAAAAGCATTCATCTTCGCGCTCCGGTGAACGCAAATATCGCAGAAAATCGAATGTGCCGTGCCGAAAAGAGTTGCCTCGTCTCATCCAAGGTTTCGACAAAATAAACACGCAGTGCTGGAATGAGAGGTTGTAAAGACTGGTTAAGAAGACCGGGTGCCTCGCGCGAAACCGTGCAAAACTTTCAAAAGCTGTTCGCAAACATTTTTCAATATTTTCTGATCAACAACTTTCTTTCTCTTCGTTTTTTTTTCTTCTTGTCAACCTCACTGTTTTCCTCGACCCCGCCTACTTTGATTTTGTTCCGATCTCTGGCTGTTGTAGTTCTCCGATTTTAAAGTGATTCTAAAAATGTTACAAATCGCGCCGACGTCCGTTTCGCGCAGCAGCTGTGCAGGAATGCACGCAGCATAAAATTTGGCTAACGCCGCAGAAACGGAACTCGCGCCGTTTCTTTCGTTTTTTTTTTTTTTGCAGCTACGCGCAACAACGAAACAAAAAAACAAACAACGGAATCCTCGTGCCGTGTTTCAGTGCGTCACAGTGGGGTTCTTTTTTGTACTCTTTACCGGTTTAAAACACTCGCCTCGGTGTGTTTACGACGTCGTTGGAGAGGTACACGCAACAGCGTGCGCACGGCCTTCACGGGTTGCGCCGTCTCCGACTTCGGGGTTGGGGGAGGGGTTCTAATATCGCCGAGAGCGCTGTGTGCGATTTCACGGCCTAGTTGGCAGTGAAGCCTTTTTTCCTAAGCCCGCCCGCGTCTTCCGTCCCCGTGACTGATTTTATATTTTGCTCATTTCCAACCGGCTACAGAAATTCAGACGACATCCTCGGTACATGGTATACACCGGTCTATGGATATCGATCTCCGGAAGGGGGAACAAAGTTTACCTTTATTTATTTTCAGCGTTATTCGCAGCCCCTACAGCTGGCTCGGGGTGTTCACCGCCGTTGCTTGCGCTTCGCGAAGTGCTCGGAGGCCGGTGCCTGCTTAGCTCAGCCGGCACTCGACTTATTTTGCTCGAGCTGGCGACTTTCATTTCCCCAAGGGCGAGCCTACCTCTCGATCGTTCGATCGCGGTCTGCTTCGTTCATAAGTGCGCTGGAAAGTTGCAGAAACCTTCGCAGACCCAGAGAGCTAAAAACGGCCAGGTCAGAAAGTGCGTAGAGAGACAGCAAACATCATATCAGAGTGCGAGTCAGGAGGGAAGGAGCACCGATTTTGAGCACCTTCATGGGCATGTCAGCCTGAACTTGACACGCTTGTGAGCGCATGGGCGCGAGAGCTTCCAGTATTAACAAATAACGTAACATAATGACAAATACTATACAGAGTTTTCTCCAGGTATTATGGCGTTTGAAATTTTTCTTCAATAAATTGCTCTTGAAAAGGACATTGAATTATTTAACGCTGCTGACGAACTCGGTGGACACGCCAGCAGCTGCCAAACAATTGTAGCGATTTAGAACCATATGAATATACGTAAAGTATAATTTAAGAATAAAAAAAAGTTTGATATTGGGGGCATTGATATCGATTACGTTCGAAGAAAATCCATCCATCAACCACGTGGCGTCAGCTGGTGGCGGCTGCCATGTCCACGCAAATAAATATGCTTGTAGTAGTAATGGTACTAACAATGACCATAATCGTGATGGAGATGTGATGAAGATCATGCGAACAATTCTGCGGCAACAGTAAGGAAACCTCGACATTTTTGATAAACAGTCGTCGTGACTTTTTAAAGCAACGTATATAAACAGCCCTCATCTACAAAATATTTACTGTCTCCATCTGTCATGAATGAGAAGTGAAAACAAGGCGAAAACGGAACCACCAAAGAGAGCAAGCGGCGTATTTAGTGCACGCCAGACGCTCGTATACTGCAAAGACATGCAAACAAAATCTCAAGTCCTGTGTTGCTCTAATGGTACTTTTATGTTTTCAGTGCCCCGAGGTTAAGATTTTCCGCTCCATTGTATCGCGACTCTTGGCTTATTCTGTATAACAAACGCACATTTAACTTTGAATTGCAGCCGAGCGTCAACATAAGCTAGTTGATAAGACGTAGTGATATATTTACACAGCATACACGGAACCAGTTCCAAAACGACGGCAAGGAGAAGATCACAAAAACAGGGCTGAAAAAAGAGGCAAACGAAGTCAGAACCCTACTTTGCGCTTTTTATAAAATCGGCGTAACAAATTCAGAGGGAGAATGGTTTATTTCTTTTGATAGCATGGAATGCTTTACAACGGAACTCCCTACTCCCAGAAATGTGTCCGTCCGTGCGTCCGAGCACCCGCGCATACCCCATGGTAGGTGACGTCACGTGACCACGTCGCGTTACGCCAGATCAGGTGACACCACGTCTTGACACCATAAGTCACGTGGCGCTTAATGTCGTCTAAACAAACTTAAACGACCGCTCCTTTGAGGGGCGGTGCTACGATATTCATTTGGAATGTTTTTCACTCTACACGAGCATACTGGTATTATATTGGGGCCTAAGAATACTCACACGGAACGCCACTGACCAATAAGAAGCCTTTTTGTTGCGGTGTTATTTCAAGAATAAAAGCGAGCGTTTTCTTTCAAATCTCTCCCTCGCGAAACTTGATGACGTCGTTTGGAAGTCGCAGTTTGCTCGAATGCGGCTCATAGACTGGACCCGAGCATTGCGTGGGCACTCGATTCGGGCTCGCAATAATCAATAGCTCGACCAGCATTCGGGTAGTGGCTCGTGCTCAATCGGTTCAATGACGAATATAGCCGAACTCCTAACAACGTCTGGAATTAGCGCGTGTCCTGTGCGTTGCCAACCCCAGCGCGTGACTATGATGAGCATTGGCGGCATATAATCGGCTGCAGATCACGTGGCCGCTTGTTCTGGCTGCGAGGTGAGGGATAAAACTCTGCTCGTTTTTCCTCCATTTTGTTTCAACTACCATTGCACAAGGTAAAATACTACGGCGTGTTTTATGGGTTATAAACTTCAGGGATTCATTATAAGTGGTATTTACGCAAAGTACAAAAATCGTTCCACTGCCCCTTTAAATACTGCATACCACACATTATAAACCTCGAAGAAAAAGTCGCTGCCAATTTTATTCATTTCACAGTCATCAGTCCCACAAGCGGGACTACAATACCAATGCAAAACGTCACGGCTTGCATTGCTTAAATGTCACAACTCAGGCTGCGTTGATTGGTCTAAACATATATGTTTCGGCATCGTCATTCGCTGAGCTGCCTCCGTAAGTTGCGCTGATTGGCTCTCCGAGCGCTGTGTGGAAAAGTACACGCACGCGGGCTTTTTTTTTTTTTTTTAGTGTGTACCTATATTCTTTAATTGCTCTGGCATGTTTATTTCGCGTAATTCTTGAGATTTGAGACCTAATTATCTCATGTTTGTCTATCAGAAGTGTTCCATCTGAATTAATGTAAAGAAATTTTAGCCGCTCGTTCTTGCTCCCCTCTTGGAACAACAACGCAATGCCACCCTCTGAATTCTTTATAGTTTTAGTATCAACTTTTTTTGTGTGTGGGGATCCCATACTTCATCGGCATATTCCAACCTTGGTCTTATAGTTATACAGCTCTTCAGTCCGAGAACAGCGGACGCACACTGAGATCCCAACTCCTCCGAGCTGTTCGGGAGTAGTATCACTGCGCACTTGTAGTTGGACAAAACGACACTTGGAGTTTGCCATTAACGACCCCCGGCGTCTCATTGTAGATCACTGCCTTATTAATTCTAAAATAGGTCGACCGTTTTTTATGAACAGACATGCGTGTCTACTTTCACGCAGAACCGACGGAAGAACCGACGCAGAACCGACGAGCGGTGTTTTTTTTTAAAGCTTAACAGATTTGTTTAAAAAAGCCGTGAAAGTTCATTTATGCCGCTTGTGGAGGTGAGTTAAGGCCGGTTAAGACACTTGCGTTTGAGTGCGTTTGACTGCGTTGCGGCGAAACCGAAAGCGAGTCATCTGTGCTTCGTATGAAGCGTGGAATCCAATTCAAGGAATCTTCTTGGCACGCATAGAAGCTACAGGGATGTCCTGGTGTCTCGCTGCCGCAACGCAGTCAACGCATCAATCGCAATTTTGTGAACCGGGCTTTATACGGTCAGGGAGACATAGTATAGGGGGCTAATCGTAACAATCAGCTCGCTAATTAATCAAGATTCGTTAATAACTTTTTAATTAATGAAATTATACATATGGTTCCAATTAGAAACTTGCTCCGCGTCATCGAAAACCACTAAATCAGTAATTTTCAGAGAGACTTTGAGCGCGCGAGAAGCGTAGTAGTGCACTCAAAGTTACCACTCGTGGAGCAGGTACAAAGCTAGCGGTTCTGATAAGGGGCCCGCGCGATTTTTCCGTCTCTTATCTAGCCCCAGCCTTGTACCTGCTCCACGAGTGGTAACTTTAGTACAATACTACGCTTCTCACGCGCTCAAAGTCTCTCTGAAAATTACTGATTTAGTGGTTTTCGATGACGCTGAGCAAGTTTCTAATTGGAACCATATGTCTATTTTCATTAATTAAAAAGTTAATTAACGAATTTTAATTAATTAGCCGACTGATCGTTACGATTAGCCCCTATAATATGTCCCCCTGGCCCTATAACTCACCTCCACAAGCGGCATAAGTGTAACTTTCACGGCTTTTTTTAAAACAAATCTGTTAATCTAAAAAACACCCTATATATATATATATATATATATATATATATATATATATATATATATATATATATATATATATATATATATATATATATATATAGAGAGAGAGAGAGAGAGAGAGAGAGAGAGAGAGAGAGAAAGAGAGAGAGTTTTGATTTTTTTTTTTAAAACCACAACTGGGTCCGACCGCGGCCCGTCAATGCAACAAGGTTCTGAGCAGCCCCTTGGCAGCCGGCACACAGAATGGTGCTCACCAATCGCATGCCAGACCTGATGGCCTACTCCGGGGGGTGGGGGGATCCTGTCCTGAGCTGTAATGACGTCGATTATAAAGCGCTCAAGGCCACCAGAACCAATGACGTCCGACGCAGTTAAAGACCGCTTTTCCCAAAGAGACGCTTTCCGGGAACCCAACGGTATTGGGAGGGGTTGTTATCGCGATGCGCTCTCTTTCTATTCTCTTCTTTCTCTCTTCGAGCGAGAGCAAACGCCAAACAACGTCCCGAAGCACCCGACATACACACCCACACACATACACAAGCAAGAGAACATTCCTTTCTCCTTCTTACTCCGAGTCTTTTTGTTCGGTAATTAAAACAAAGCACATACGGAAGTGGCCGGGTTGCCGGTGCAGCGGTATAGTAGCACGTACGCACAACAAATGGGCACTCCCGGCGGAAGTGCACCCTAGTGCGTGGATGGATATACGCACGGGAAGGGAGAACCGGCTGCGAGATGGCGATGCCGGCCTCAACGACGCGCGGGAAGAGAGCAAGCACACAGCGCCGCGCGATTATACGGAATTAGCTACTGCGTCAAATCACCGCTCAAGTGCTGCTCCGTCGGCTGGTCACCGCCCTCCGGGTTCCGTTGTAAATGCGAACGTGAATACCTTCCCTTCCATTGCTATCGTTAAGTTTTCACTTTAACGTGGACGAAGCAAACGAAACAGTTAGTTTCGCGATTTGGGGGTGCTTCATTGCCATCTCGTTGAGATGTTTTGTTGTTTCTCTGTTGGCCTCTTTTTCTTTTTTTTTTTTGTAGCCTATAGTCTCGGGTTGTAAGCTGTTAATTAGGAAAATAAAAAAACGCCTTTTTTTTTTTTTAGTTTGGAAGACAAACAGAAACGTAATCACGGATCTGTTCCTTCGGATATACGATAGTGCTTGTGGGCATGTCGGAACGACGGCCGATGGTATGAATAAATGATTAACCGAGATTAAACGAAAATTTAATATTACAGCTTTCTCGCAGCTCTTTTTTTTTATATAATACACAAAGACCAGCAATAAAAAAAAAGCTTGATTTCACGGTACAGCCATGTACAGATATGTATAGAACCGCTTTATTTATTGTTTTATTTTAAACGAGTTGAATCAGAATTTTTGTCAAATATATGTGAATTACATTTGAAATTAAAAAGCGGCTCTACAAAATCATCAAGTAATTAAGAAAAATATAAGCATCAGTTAAAACCAAATCCCGCGAGTCAGTTGCAGTTTTTATGTCTTCTTATCTCATCAATAGTGTGTTAATGATCATGTGCACTGTTATTAGACGCGCTTCTTTACGATGCTAACATGTCAATGATAATACTGACAGGCGAACAGATTTGGGAGCATTATTGAATGCATTTGATACACTAAGAACCTTTCCTCCGCGAACTGATATTTTACTGACATTTTACCGCCAACACAAAGTGTGGGCGGTAACTCGTTAAAACTAACGCGCGATACCGGTAACGCGTAACTTTTTCCGGTAACGTAGTTACGTACTCGTCGCATTTTCAAAGCCGTAACGAATAACGTACATACGTTAGCTACTTCGACTAACGTGTAACGTTGTTACCTTACTCGTTACATCTTCCCAAAACAAAGCAAAATTTACCCTTAAAGCTTTTTTTGCTTTTTTATGTTTCTAGGCGCCAAGTTATATACGTTCTTGACATCCCACATGCATTCAAATTTCTACCTTTCTTGGTGGAACCAAGAAAGGCAAAATGCTTGGTGGAATGTTTTGGTGGAACGTAAAAAATTTATAAGGTATTATGTTAAGTTTATGCATGAACAAAATGTTTCTTGAAATATGGCGCTTATGCATACCTGTAACGTGAAAAACATTAAAACGTCTAATTTCATAAATAAAAAAGTAACGCAAAAGTAACGTTCCTTAATTTTTATCCGTAATCATAAAGGTAACGCGTTCCTTTTATTTTCAGGTAACGTAGAGGTTCCCTTTGTTTGCAAGTCACGAGTAACGTATTTCGTTGCTTCTCTTCGGTATCGCCCACTCTAAAAAGGCCCGTGCGTCTACTTTTCCGCACAACGCTCGAAGAGCCAATCATCGCAACTTACGGAGGCAGCTCAGGGAATGACGATGCCGAAACTTATGCTTAAGCCAAAAAACACAGTCTGTGTTGTGACATTGAGCAATGCAAAACGTCACGCTTGCATTGCTTAATGTTACAACTCAGACTGCGTTTTTGGTCTAAACATACGTTTCGGCATCTTCATTCGCTGAGCTGCCTCCGTAAGTTGCGGTGGTTGGCTCGTCGAGTGTTGTGCGGGAAATAGACGCACGGGCTTTTTTTAGAGTGTACTACCCAGCATGCACATAACAAGTGATCGGGTTTGTTCGGTAGGCAGGCTCAGCCCCCGATTGACGAGAAAAACTTAAGACGTCGAGAGATATTGCGATGAGTCTTGGTCTGTCGTTTATTGGGGTTCGTGTTGACGTTCTGGCCCAGTATACAACACAGCGTAGAGATGTCCAAATGAACTTTGCACGTCGCGCGTAGTTCTCGGCCACCGTCGCGCCCCGCGCAGTCTCGCCGGTGCAAACGACGGGCTCCGGTGAAGCCACTGAAACCCGGGCGCGTGTCGCCGAGCACCATTTCCGAATAATGAGCTCGGACTGAAACAAGAGAAGGCCCGTTCATTTGTCACTGACAAAACAATTAGTAATTAATCTGCTAAGAGGTCGTTTTACAGGACCACCAAGAGTTTCCTTGTCCAAGAGGATCATTTTTCCGTCGGAGGAAAGAACTCCAAGAGTCATTAGGAACCGGCCGCAGATTGCCGCAGATTGCCGCCGGGGCGCGTATTCGGAAAAAGCTTGTGGAGTACGTCAACGGACAGATTTCGACAACCTTACTGAAGCGTTTTCATACTCATCACAGCGCCTGGATTTCGGGGGGAGAGAGGAGGAGGAATCCCGAGGCTTAGGTCAATACTCCTCAGTGATTCATGCGCTAGCCTTTAGCCGGCTGCCAGAATTTGCTTGCCCGAAATCGGCCCGTTGGCTTGTTCTACAAGCTTCTCCAAATACGCCGCCGAGACGACGCGGAGCCCGTCTGCTGCGGTCCTCGGGGGGATGCTGCAGTCGCCGTCAAACGTTCCGTAAGACCGCTATTCCGGTAGAAGGTCGCGTCTCGGGCTTGGCTGTAGACTGGCCGGAAAACAGGCTTCGTTCTGCCTTCCGCCGCGCGCGAGCTTCCAAACTTTCAATGGCGCTTCGCGTTCTCTTCCTAGTGCAACTAATTACGAGTTAATCAAAGCCTAATCCAGTAATCCCTAAAATGAGGCTTCCGGGCCACCCGTTGCCAACCGAAACAGAGTGAGACGACTAAGCACTGTCTAGAAAATAATACAAAAAAAAAAGAAAAGAAAAGAGAAAGGGTTGGCAAATATCATTCGGAGGCTTTTCTCATTCGAAGGAGAGCAGCAGTGCAACTAATCTAGGAAACTAGGAATTAAGAATCAACTACGCTTACTCTTCTACCTTAACGTAGTCAGGATGATCCTAGGGGTACTAGTCTTTCCCATATGCAAGGTGAAGTTTTATAGTATTGTGTGAGAAGCAGGCACGTAGCCGGGGGGGGGGGGGGGGGGGGCATGGGGCCCGCCCCTCGCCCCCGAAATCTTCCATTTTGTTGGGACCTCCTCTCCCCCTCCCCCTCATACAGCATTTTATCATGGGCGCCCCCCCCCCCCCCCGAAACAGAATCCTGGCTACGTGCCTGGTGAGAAGTCCAATGACGTGGTAACCTGGTCTCCGCCGCGCGGCAACCTCTAAATTTCCACGCCGAACTAAGAGCGGAATTTCTTTGGGCGTGTTTAACAGAAATTGAACATATGGTTTACACTACAAAAACCCAAGTAAAGTTCCCTCGAATATTGTGTATTCGTGTTTTTTCAGGAGACAAACTTGTACAAACATGGTTTGGTCGCTGATGCCTGGATGGCGCAAGTTCTTGAGTTCCCTCCTCAGCAGAGTAACCGGTAGAATGCCCGGCATATTTTTAAGAGCGGTGACCATGCAAGGACGGCCGTCATTTAGTGATGTAAAATTGCGAATAGTTATTTAAATTACAAAAAAAAACAAAAAAACTTTTATACTTTTTTTTTTTTTTTGGCACGTACGTTTGAGGGCGGCAATTTTAACCTTTCGGCAGTGCACCGGTTCTTCCCAGAAATATGAATTTTTCCTCACTTCGTATCAGTGGCCTGGTATATATCTTTACTGAATTTTCAATTATAAAAACACACAAAAAAAGTAACTGAAACAATGGTGAGCACGCAAGCAAGCTGAGACTGTTTTGTGGGTTTCCCCTTTTTGTTTGTGTGCCACGATCTCGGATTCAAGACGTAAAAGCACAAGCTGCACGCAGTTTTCTTTCTCCAAATGCAATCATGTCTCGTTAATATGAACCCCGTTAATGCGCTTTACAGACAAAACATTTCGGGGACCAACTGTATATGCATGCATTTTCCTGTCGTTATTGTAGACGACTCACATTATGGACGATCTTTCGGGGGAACGTCCCTACTAAGACACGTGACTGTTTCCGATTCTTAGCGAGTCGTTCGGTTAACGGGAGGCTGGACCGTTCGCAATACGAGGTCGTCAATGCGAATCTCTCCTCACAACAGGTGGTGTCCGTGCCTTTTACATCATAAGCTGGGGCTCACATAAGAAGAAAAGAGAAAAATAGTAATAATAATATTAAGACACCGAACGCTCTTACGACAGTCATATAGTGTTCCGGGTGTGCGGTCGGCCCATCCGCCCATCCAGCGGGGAACGTCAGCGAAAGAGCGTCATCGGACCCCTTTCGCTTGGCGGAACTCGCGCCGTTGTCGACCTGTCCCGTTCGGCCGTCGCTCGGCACCCGATGTTTATCGCAGCCGGCGGCACCGGCTTCATCCGGAGCCCTTGCCAGCCGCCAGTGCATGGGCTCTGCTGTAGATGGCCGCGATCTTGCTGTCGAGTCGATCCCGTCTCCCTGAGGCCCGCTGTCGCCCGCAGTCCGGCTCACGCCCGTCGGGATCCGCCTCAGCCTTCCTTTGTGGGCACGGGCTCGGGTCGGTACGCGGATCTGCGTCCGGCCCTGGGTTTCCGGGCAGTCCGCCCAGCGCTAGGACGCCGAGAGCTGTCGCCGTCGCGTCCGACTGCTTGGGGAAGGACAGACAAGACGCGCCGCGCACACCACAGGCGCGCGCGAGCGTCGCCGAAGGGGAGGAACAACAGAAATAATGGCGACGCGTCTCGGGTCGGGTCGGAATGAGATTTCGAGTGGAAGTGCAGAGGGTTCGCATTCAAATTGAAAGTTACGGTCGAAGGCCGTATACGCGCAAACCGTTCGTCCAGTTTTTTTTTCTTCTTTTTTTTCTCCGACGACGAACTCTCGAGCGCACGTTTTTAGTGCAGGCTTTCCTCGCATTTATTGCGTCTTTATTGGTTAAAGTTCACTTTACTAAACTTATAACGAACTTTTTTTCTTTCGTATGCTTGATTTTGCTCGTAGCTCGTATTATTCTCATTTTTATGTTCTTTTATTACTATTACGTTTAAGGTCGGATGGAGGCAGCATGGCGGTCCTAGACACTCGGGCGTCGTTACTTCCTTTAGAACCTAAGGAAAGAGGGAAAGTTGGCACGACCGAAATAATTCATACGTACAGTGCATGATTGTACTCACATTTTTACAACTCCGCACGAAGCATTTTTTCTCCTTCCTTTTTTGCAGCGACATTCAGCACGCAGTGAATCGAACGAAGTCGGCTTGAGTGGTCAATAACTCCCATGCCAAGCGTCGCGTCTATATATATTTTTCTTCTTGTTGTGTGGTGGAGAGAAATAAAAAGAAGGAAGTTCGTGTAAGCGGCCACAAAGAAATCGGCCCCACCACTCTCCTGCCCACTAATGACCGAATCTGCGATCATGGGGCCATGCGCATGACACGCCGAGCAAATCTCCTGTATGGCGACTTACGTTCGTTTGACACAAATGTTCACAGTACACCAGAGCACTCGTCGAGCATTCCAACGCAAATCAAGCAATGGCGTTTGGCCACACCGAATCAAGCAATTAGTTCAAAAGCAGGCGCGCACATATACATTCGTCGTCATGAGTGCGCTCCAACTTTTAACGGTCGCTCTAAACTTCCGCGTCGGAGCAGGCTCCGTCCCGCCGTAAACAACGAAAGGTCGAAAACCCCCCGACTTAAGCACTCGCGTCGGAATCGGGTGCCGACGCCGGCGACTCGCAGTAACGCGCACAACAGTGACCATATAGTAAAGAAAAGAGGCACGTTTAACAGCGCCATCCCAGGGTGGGGTGTGTGGGAGGGGGGCCCTGGAGATGTGCCAAACGCACTCGAGACCCGCGCAAGGGAGGTCTCGTGCATTCCCGCGGGTGTCCTCGAGACTGCGACTAGCCCGAGAAATTCATTTCACCGGGGGCCATCCTAACGGATGGCTCTGGCCCATTTGCTCAACAAGGCGCGGTAACGGAACAAAACAGACGAGCGCCTTTTCAGACCGATCGACCTCCGGCCATGAATCGATGCAGGGGAATATCTTGGCCGCGCCTTATTCCTCCCCCGCCCCCCGAGTGCCCGTACGCGGGCAGACGTCCCGGTAATAAGGACTCGGACAGAGCGCGCCGGTCACCGAGCCCCGCTAACGGCGGCGCCCATCAACGGGCCCTTTGGTCCGCCGCTGTCTCGCTGCGTGGCCCATGTCGGCCTGGAATGCCGGGCTTAGCGCGGACACTCTGTCGGGGACAGTTCCTTTTATCTCGGGGCGTGCCGTGGGTGCTCGGAAACCTGCGTTCTTGCGTCACTCGACGACAGGCCCTCGATAAATGGGCCGCAAGGCTCCGTCCGCTGCGGGCCCGAGTGCCCCTCGGTCGGGTGTCGTTTGCCGAGCTCGAGTCGCAATAGCGGAAGTTGGAATTTTTTTTTCCTTTTTTTTTTTTAATCAGGTGTCTTTTGGATCCTTCATGATCTAAAACCTGAGAAAAGGAGAAATAAAATAAACTGTTGCTTCTGAGAAGGGGCAGACTGCGGAGTTACGACTCAGGTTTCAGAGGCATATATCGGCCAACAAAACGAAGTGTAAAAAGAAAAAAAAAGCTAACTAACACTGCAGAAGTCAGCTGCTTGGCAAAGGGAAAAAATAAAAAAAGTAAAAACAAAAGCTCCTTTTTAGACTTTAAGTCGCTAGCCTACGTAAGAACTTGTTTACTCGTATAATAACCGCACGCTACCGGAAGGAAATTAAATGAATAAAAATGTTAGCAAGCGTAAAGCAGAATCATAAATGTGCCAACTTTTTCAACGGAGTGGCGAAAACTTTATGTGCTCACGGAATAAAATTCCTCAGTGTAGATTTGGCCGTGACACGAATATGCACTCAAGATGAAAGAGGCACTCGGTGCGACTTAAACAGCTTCGCCTTCAATTTGAGAGGAAAACGAAAGGGCGCTCGATGCGGCGGAGTGTGGTTCCAAAAGCCACAGACTCCAAAGGGGATGACATAGCGCCATCGCCGATGCTGCTGCAGCATTTTTGCGTTCTTTAGCCATCCTGACCCCGACTTGTGCTGGGGCAGCACTTGCCTCTGGCCAAATCGCCTTCTTTTTGGGAATGCGCCCGATGAAATCCACTTGCAAGCGATAGTTTCTCCACGGGATCGGAGCAGCAGACGCTGCGGTCTTTCTCGCATCGATTGCGCTCTCCAACAAACACCCAACAACGCAAAAAAAAAAAAAAGATTAGATTGCGCATGTAGTGCGGCATCGTAAAATATTGAACTCGAGAAAAGATCACCTCATATAGGACCACGTATACGCCGATGAAACATATGGCGCGGGCCTCGGCAGCGCAAGAAATCGCATTTCCAAAATGTAGTGGCTGCGAACGAACGTAGTACATAACTCAAAAGTGGCCATGCGCCGACTTTTCACGCAGATCCTCTAGAAAGCAGATCAGGCAATCACTGCTATCTACGAAAAAAGCTCGGTCAATCACGAGGCAAAAAAAAAAAAATCCTACCGAAAAATTACGACTGTGATGCGACACGGAGCGTGACGTCTCACGTGCCACGTGGTGTCACGTTGCAGGCCTCAATTTAAAGTCGACACGCCTAGACTGCAGAGTGCAGATCTTATGTTGCAACAAACTATTGTGTGCTCTGGCCTATGTTGCTAAAATAATCGTTTCGGCATCGCTCGACGATGACGACCTCTATACTGGGGAAGCCTGGCAGATGGGAAACAGAGGACACCACAAATGGAAGACAGAGACAGATACGAAACATCTCGGCGCTTAGCGTCATGTTTTGGCAGTGCCCACTCTTCGAATCGCATTGTTCCCTTCGAAACATAATTTTCGACGTCAAAGTGTGATTCAAAGAACAGCCGCTGCCGCGGCATGGCGCCACGCACCAAGATTCTCATTTGGCGTCGACTATACTCCGCTCTCTATTATGCCAGACGGACAATATAGGAGGAAGTATCATACTTTTCCTGACAAGAGGCTATGCTATAGGCATATGCTTAGTATTACGAGACACAATCTTTCGTATGAACGATTCCATGACTTTCTTAACAATGACAGAAAGCGGAAAGATGGTGAGAGTGCAGGCGAGCTGGTGGTATCTAATCATGTTGTATTACACCTGAGACTGCGGTGGATGAAATTGGAAGAACTTTCAGTAGAAGGAACAGACACAGAGAACGTTTTGAGACGTTCTCTGTGTCTGTTCCTTCTACTGAAAGTTCTTCAATTTCATCCACCGCAGTCTCAGGAGTAATACAACAGAAAGCAGGCCCATAGATTATTCAACGCACCGGCCTCCTAGGACACCATTTCCGTCACGCTTCCGAAGATGCTGATACACGCTATAGGTATACTATTCACTAATGTCACTGGATCCTGGGAAAACAGCGCCAGGCTCCTCTCCCCGTATGGTCGCCATTTTGGTTCATGGAACGAGCAGTTTCTCCTTGATCTCCTCGTTCTCGGTGAGTTCATCTAAATTCGCTGCATGGTGACTGGTAGCTTTATTAGGACGTCTCTTGAATACCTAAACTTTGTTATCCACGCACCGGCGAAACAAGCGCACATCTTTGCACCACCACCACGTGCGGCGCCGGTGATTGGCGTCATTTAAAAATAAATTTTCGTTCTTTAAGCACGCAAGAACAACAATATCATTGTAAGATATCGGTGGAGATAGGCACGATTGATAAGCAGATTGCATGCACAGTGCCAAAGACGCTTATTTTGGCGAGGAACGCTTCAAGCACGATGATGCTCTATAGCGATCTTGATGCGACTGGTTCAGGACGACCCTTTTGAATCTCCGAAGATTTGAATGGACCGAAATGGCGAATGGTAAAGGGGGGGGGGGGGGGGGGGGCGGCGGCGTGGCAATTGAGATTAATCAGTCAATCACCTTGAGAGGTTTTGGTCGTCTTTGTGTTAGTATCTGTTTGTACCCAGCTAGCAGGCAGACAAGGTAATGGCATTACTTTCCCAGGATCCAGTGACTTTAGTATTCACTAACGACCACTGCTGAGTCCGTTCCTCTTGAGCGCGAGCATACGATGAGCTTCCACGACACTTCTGCGACGTGCATTCTACACCACAAGGAATGTAGCTCCTAGTAGATTAGTGAAGAGAGGTTCTGAGCGTGCGCTGTGAACACCGCGCTCAAATATGGCGCCCGGTGCATACCCCCTATAGTGATTGCCACTCGAGTAGGAAAACCATGAGTAGGAAAGCCGTGAAAAAAGGCATTTCTCAATGGGAAGCAAAAAACTTTCAGCCTTTCCACTCTGGTGAAGAAGTAAGACCAGAGGAGCTGTACATTGGAAAGTAATGGCCGGCCGCAAGTCGGCAAGCCAGAGTGGAAAGGCTGCCGCAATCTATGTGCGACGGCGGCAACCAGATACGTGGCTTGCCGCCGTCGCTCATAGATAACGGTAGGTGTCCAGAGTTCGGTGTCTTCACTTGTTTGCGGGGGACACGATCCTGGGAAATCTAGCCCTTAACAGCTCTGCTGTAAAAAAATATACATTAGTCGGCTGATAATATCTATAATTAACCCGAGATATCGATTCTTCAGCAGGACTGATAGCAAAAATAGAAGTGCCTAGAGTGAAGTCAAGTATATTTGACATCAAATTCCCACAGTCTTAAACTGCGTGGAATCATTAAATGAGCTAATTTAATTAGCAAGATTTAGCAGTGTGAGTATTACCATAAAAAGACAGCTGTTTTACTCCGAATCAGAGCCACAATAATAAAAATCGCAGGCATGTGAGTACGGAATTATAAGGAGGTATTTTGTTCCCGGAAGATACATTTGCACTGAAGACATCGTAATCAGGCGGTAGGCTAAAAGTAGCAATTACCAATAACAAAATCAATACCGTCATCACTTAAATCCTCATGCTTTCAGAGTAACACTCAGTCTCGCTTCTTCTACAAACGATCAGACTCCTATTGGTTGCAATCAATAGGCCTCTCCCCATAACTGTTTCTAGTCTGCCAATCTCTCCACAACCATCATTTATTTTTTCTCTCTCTCTCTCTCTGTCTTTCTCTCTCACCTATATATATATATATACGTATATAAATAACTCATATTATAAACTTCATCGATTAAGTCGAAATAGGATTTTACGAAAACAGTAAAACGGTTTTATGATTCCTTTAAGACCCCCAAATTAATCTTCTCGATTCATCGCTCCCGTATAAAACAATATATCCGCTATTTTGAGCGGCATCATAAAACGACGCGATGCATTAACTCGTCTCAAAAGCGGTGGATCGAACGCCCATGCTTTCCCTACCCGTACTTTTCTCTTACGACGACTTCGCAGCCTCGCAGAAAGTCGCCCGTTGGAAAACCTCCCGACAGTTAAGTCGGGCTTACACTGCTCATACATCAATCAAAGGACAGTGTGCAAACACGAGTCTCCGCAATATTCCTGGTTCGAATGCCACCTGCCAAGTTTTCTCCTGGAACTCATTGCCATGTGGCATTCGAAGCACGAATCTCGCGGTGACTCGCCTTTGAATCTGTATGCAGACTGTCTTTTGCATGATGTATAAGCAGTTTTACCCCGGCTTTAGAGTATACCGGAAAAGCTTATACAACACGCGCACACACACACGCACTACACACACACACAACACACATACACGCACAACACACACACACGCGCGTACACACACACACACATGAACCGCGGATCAAGAAATCGTCAAACGAACCAGTTCGGAATCTGGGAAGTACGGGCTGGGTCCGTAAACCAGCGACTGTCAACATGGCGCCGCTTCGTTTACGCCAGCCACTTTCGTCATTGTCAGCGCTATTCTCTCAAATATGCTACTGCTATTGTTCCGTTCTCCGTCGCGGCACGCCACGAATACGAATTCTGAGATTGGTCCTATCGGAAACAGACATCATAAACAGCCGAAGACACCGCGTCTGAAGTGAGTGCTATGTGTTTTTCGATGCATTCGGAAGTGGGGCGCAGGAACAATAAACTCTGCATAGCTTAAACGGCCTTGGCAATAAAGCCACGACATATAACTCGATGCTCAAAGCGAGCGGCAATACATTGCAAATGCATAAATAACGAGAACAAAAAGGCGAGTGCGGAGCTTTTAAAATTCTCGTTCATGGAACATTCTCGCACGCGCACTAAAAAGGCTCTTCTCTTTTCTTTTTTTTTTTTTTGTTTGCCCCAGCAATAACTAGCGTTTTCGATTTAGCATGAAAATGCATTTCGTAATGACATTAAAAAGAGGGGGCATTCAATTCCCCTCTTCGCTGGCCAATTCCCAGAGAGTCTCAACATTTACCGGAGTGCAGCCATCGAAATAAACCGGGCGAGGTGATTGTGATCGACTTAACGGAGAACCCATTTGCACTAGCTAAACGTATTGATCGACAACAACAAAACGCAAAGGCACTGATACCTAAATTTCTTAATCCTACTTTAATAAAAAGCTAAATAACTCAAGTACCTTTCTCTTGTTTGTCGTGGTAACATGCAGTTTTATCTCAAACGACGTCAAACGCTATTGCGTGAACAGGCCTCAAAGGGGCCATAAAATGAATTTTGGGCGGGCATAAATAATTTTAGATTGCAATTTTACCTGTCGCATATCGCTTAGTGGGCCAAAAGAATGAGCGTAGAAAGTCAAAAGCCTGCTTTTTGGTACGACAATTTGAAAATATAGCGGACTATTTCGTACCTCCTTTCCTTCAAAAGCTTTCCGTCTTTTCACTGTGATACATCCGCGGTACCCAAAGGACGTCAGCCGAGCCCAGCTCACGCATTGAACACGAGCACTGCATTATTCGGACCTATGCGCTCGTCAACAATCCATCCGTCCACGAATATTTGGATTCGCGTTCGTGGCCAATGAGCCCCGTGACGGCACTTATCATCGCTTGCGAATGACAAGTTCCATGGTGTGCTTCAAAATGACTGTGGAAGCTTGGATTCTTAGTAACAGGTGCCCCAGCACGACAAGACCGCGTGGTTTCTCATCTCCCTTTTGAGCTAAGGAGGAAAGCTAAAGAGGAAGAAGTTGAAAAATCATTTCATGGCCCCTTTGACTGTCACATAACGAACTTTTGTCAATGGAAGGCAATAGCTGTATAAAAAACCATGGTGTGGTTTCCGCTCAACCTATACGGTGCTTGAATCATTGCGTTTGGTGTCTATATGCTCCGAACATCTCAGAAACGTTTATATGAAGGGTTGATTGAGGCTGTAGTCTTGCTGTGGTGAGCATATTATAGTACGCGCCAGTCGACCTCTACAGTCTAACAAATGCCTGCGCGTCTCCTTACCCGCAAAACACTCGAAGAGCCAATATCTACGATCTATGAAATCACCTCATTAAATGATAAGGCGGAACATTCGTTTAGACTTGAAAATGAAGTCAGCGCTGTATCATTACGCAATGCAAAGCGTCATGCTTGCATTGCGCACTGCCACATCGCAGACTTAATTCTGAGGTCTAAACAGATGTTCCGCCTCATCGTTCGCTGACCTGATTTCGTAGGTCGCAGAGATTGGCTCTTCGAGTGTTTTGCGATTAAGTAAACGCGCAGGAATTTCTTGGAGTGTATACCGAGTAGGTATTTGATACGGCATAAAACAATTCGTTTATAGAGCGTGCTTTTTAGACTTTACATATTTGTTTTATATTTGTTTTAAAAAGCCGTGAAAGCTACACTAATGCGGTCTGTTCAGGTGAGTTATCAGGTCAGGGGGACATAATGTAGGGTGGTAATCGTCACGATAAGTTAAATAATTACCTAAATTTTTAATTATAAATACCTTTTTAATTATTGAAAATAAACCCACAGTTCCAATTATAAACTTGCTGAGCTTAATCGAAAACCACAAAACCAGTAACTTCCAGAAAGACTTTGAGCGCGTGGGAAGCGCAGTATTGCGCTCAAGCCTACTCGTGCAACAGGCACGAGGCTACACTCTAAAAAAAGCTCGTGCGTCTACTTTCCCGCAAAACACTCGGAGAGCCAATCACCGCAACTTACGGAGGCAGCTGAGCGAATGACGATGCCGAAACATATGTTTAGCCCAAAAAGCGCAGTCTGAGTTGTGAAATTAGGCAATGCAAAACGTCACGCTTGCATTGCTTAATGTCACAACTCAGACTGCGTTTTTGGCCTAAACATATGTTTCGGCATCGTCATTCGCTCAGCTACCTCCGTAAGTTGCAGTGATTGGCTCTCCGAGTGTTCTGCGGGAAAGTAGACGCACGGGCTTTTCGTTTAGTTTGGTAACTTTAGAGGTACACCGTGCTTCCCACGTGCTCCAAGTCTCTCTAAAAGTGACTGATTTAGTGGCTTTTAATGACGCTCAGCAAGTTTCTAATTGAAACCTAATGTTATATTTTGATTAGAAAGTTAATTAACATATATTAAGTAATTAGCCGATTTATCGTGACAATTTGTCACCTATGTTATGTTGTCCTGGCCGGATAACACACCTGCACGGAAAGAATTAGTGTAGCCTACAGAGTTTCTTTAAAGGATGCTGAAGCAAACATTGTCAGTGTCTATAATAAGTGGCGCACTATCTTTCCATGAGTCAGCAGCCGCCGGTGTGCGCGAGCACACGCAATAAAATTGACGTCATCATATCCCCCATTCAAGCTTATTAAGCGTTGAATGGGGATATGATGACGTCAATTTCGTTGCGTGTGCTCGCGCACACCGGCGGCTGCTGACTCATGGAAAGATAGTGCGCCACTTATTACAGACACTGACATGTTTGCATCAGCATCCCTTTAAACAAATCTCTAAAGCCTAAAAAACATAAAAAGAACATTCTGTATTGTCGGCGTCAGGTCTTAAGAAGGCAGTAAATTCTCCGCCTCCAGCACGCACTGGGGGCCTTCCGCCGGGCTGGAGCTACGCATGCAACGAAGTGTTATCAAAGGCAGAAAGCTCCTGATCGAGGCGGATCGTCTACTGGGTTCTTAACCTGTCACCGACCATAAAAACCATAAAAAGAAAATTAAAAGAAAAACAAGAAACTAACATAAGGCGCCGGGTAGTTTGAGCGACGGTAATGCCACACACCTGGTTCCAGGTCACTTCACGTTTTCATAGGCAACAAGCCGAACCAGAAGTTGGGTCGATTCGATCCATCTCTTTCCCAGCAAAGAGCCACACGACCACCTGCAGTGGACCTATCTACTTCTCCGTCAGCCTGTACACTGCATCGATAGCTTTTCACAGACGATAGTGCTAAGCACTCAATAAATTTTGGAGCTTGCTCCCAGCATCATGCTGCCAGCGTATACCCGATTTGAAATGACAAGACGGAAAAAAACAAAGAAACCTTCGCATCATCATCATCAAAAAACAAACAAAAAAACAGCGGAGTTGTGTTTTTGTGGTGCTTTGCGGCAGACTACGTCGATATGCTAAAGCAGTGGGCGTATTTCTGAAGGCTATATTCCGCTGCTGAAATTGCGATGAACCTTAGAGCGGGTAATTAAGCGTCAAATGTCGGCTCTATAGTCGAACGTCGCTCATTCTCTCTCGCTCTCTCTCTCTCTCTTTTGGCGTCGGTGTGGTATATATCAGACGCTGCGCATGCGTCCACCGCTCAGTGAGTCAGCATTTTCCGCCCGGGTGATAAGCGCTGGAAAGGTCTATAGTGAGCGCCTCGTCCCGCGACCCGCGCATGCGAGCGATGAAGAGGGGAGAACGGTACATGTACACCCTGCTTTCCCGCGGATGTGCCTGCGTTGCGATGTAACGTCCGGAATTTTTCGTGGGGGTGACTCGAAAGAAATCCTACCGCGTTTCAAACAACTTTCGCAAAAGAGCATAATCATTTCTAACCCTTCGAATGGTTATAGTTATTCCTCGTAACCAAGGAGCGACTCCCGATTTTCTTGCGTCATTTTCGTGAAACGACGTTGGCAATTCTGCGGTCCCTTTAATCGATTATAAAATACTGCCGTCTAGCATGCGGCTTTCATGTACACCGATAACAGGTTTCTCCGCCATATCCACGCCGATGATAGATACTAGCTGGATAACGGTCTAATCCTGCCCCCAATGACGATCCTGCCGCACGAAAAAACAAAACCTAATGGATTTTTTTTTTGAACGGAATACGCCGAAATGCGAAAGCTGATTCCGCGCGGCCCGGGAATTAATCAAAATGAGGCGGAAACCCCAGACTCCGCTGTTGGAAAGCTAGAAAACAAGCAAATATCCGGGTGCCGCAGACGCGGGATATTCCCCGACAGCAGCGTCTTTCCAGACGGAGCTGCTGAAATCCCACCACCCGAAAGCGGCATGGAACACACGTACCGCTCAATAACACGTGGGTAGTTTCATTTGAAATCAAACACGCGTGTCGGGGTGGGTATTTTGACTTGTCCCCCGCCTCCCCTCTCCTCCCCCCCCAAAAAAAAATATATATATACTGTATATATATATATATATATATATATATATATATATATATATATATATATATATATATATATATATATATATATATATATATATATATATATATATTATAGCCCCAATTCCGCGATGAACAAAACCACTTTTTTTAAATTTGCTAGAAACATTATTTTTTCTCGATAAAATCTTTGAGAGGGGCAAGGTGAAAGGATACATTTAGGCTGCTTGACTTTTCACCCAGTTGTCGTTTGTTACAAATAGGTAAACACGAATGTGCACTCAGAGCAATTATTCTTCTAAATGTTTGACACGCGGCCTATTTTGTCCTTCAAACTGAACTAATTTAGTGCATATTATACCACAAATTAAAAAAAAAGTCAAATATCGCAATTTTAACGTTTCGGTTACATATTTGGAGCCTTATATTTTTTTAAATGCTATACGTCTATAGGCCTATTAGCGACGTGCGCGACCAAGAGCGTCGCTGTGGTCGAAGTTCGCGATTGGCCAAAAACATTGCTTCCTGGATTATTTGAATGCATGCCCAATTGCCGATTCACAGCGAGGCAAATCCGGCCAATCGCGGCGAGGCAAGTCCTGGTCGTGACGTCGGGAAGGAAACCATAAGGGGCGCCATCGAAACATCTCGGTGCTGTGCTATCAACTGGTATCACTTTAGTTTAATTTATTTTCACAAAATAATTCATAAAAATGTTTAAATTTCGCCAGGGAATAAATTTAGCCATTATTTGATCCCGCATTATTAAATTTGTTTCCCAATAATGTTAACTTTCTGTTGGCATATTGGTAATTCCCCCTTTTTGTTGTATTTTCTGTAGAAGTGCTAAAACAGAGATACATGCACCCGCATCGGCAAAAGGGTAGTTTCAAAAAGTGGCTTTACTGCAAGGTTTTTTAGCTATTAAAATTCTAAGGGAAGGGGGTCGTAAGTGTTTGGGACGTGGAGGGGCGACGGAAAGTGTTTGTGTTGTGGCTATCATTCCAGTCCTCTGCTCGAACTTTTCACATTCGAAGTTGATTCTGTCCAGTTTTATCAACGGCTGTCGTTCACGGATTTCATCAAGTCTCCTTACGATGATCGACATAAAAACAAGATACATCGGAGTGAACGTTTTCATTCTGTGAAAAAGCACCTCGATGTGGATCTGCTGAGGTAAGCCTTGCACCCTCACAGCGCTGCAGCAATGAGGTAAAGTAATGTGCTTTGGCCAGAATTTCTCCGCACGCCTGGCTGAAACTCTGCAGTGCCAGTAAGATGAGCTAAAGTTTGTGCTGAAGCGTAATTTACATGCATGGTATGGTCAGGGACGTTAAGGAAGGAATTCCTGGCGGCAGACTAAACACGACTCCACAAGGATTCCTGACGGCGCACAACAAAAAACAAAATTAGAACAGTCAGAGCTGAAAAGAAAGTAAGACAAACGAGAAGTCGCATTCAGTCGAAACGTTTTTAGGAAATTAGATACTGCCTATTAGACAAAACCAAACAGCTGAGGCTTCCCAGCTTATTGCTCCTGCTTCGCGTGTGGTGAGTTGTGACTCAATGTGCGTCAAGATTTTGTCAAGTCGTTGCTCAGTCTGAAGATATGCCAGCTACAGATACTAACTTTTGTCAGCATTACGTTAATTCCTGATTAAATTCATAAGCATCAGAATACCTGGTTTTAAAATGAGCACAAATGCAGACTCAATTTGATGGATGAAAATTAGGACATTTTTTTACCGTAAGTGGAAGGTTAGCGTCTAGGTATTGGATCTGGCCACTGAGTTCTAGAACAAGGGTGATCTTAATTGTTTCATTGAAATTCCAAACATGAAACATGCCGTGAAAGTAATTAAGAATTGCAAGATGAAAGTCGTAATCAGAATATACATGATAAGGTATATTTGGGAGACCTACCTGATGTTTCTGAATGCCAAGACGGATCACAATATTTTAATCACTCCGTCTAAAATGGATGAAGATCAACTCAAAGCAAACAGTATGTGCCTATGTGTGCTGCAGCAATCGCTGTCTTTGTTTTTGTACTCGCTCAAAGATGAAATTGCAAAGCAAGAACTGATCTCCATAAGCCTTTTACAAGGCTAACCTCAGCAGGTCCACGTTGAGGTGTTTCATAAGAAGAAAACGTTCATTATGATATATCTTCTTTTTATGTCGGCTATCGTATGGAGACTCGACCAAGTCTGCGAACATCAGTCATTGTTAAACTAACACAAGAATCTTCCAGTGTAAAAAGCTGGAGGAGCTAGGGGTCTGGAATGCTAGCCACAACACCAGGTTTACCGTTTGTAGATATCATTTTGTGTTAACAACCGTTAGGATTGAGTCGGTGCACTTTTCGGGAGGAAAAGAACGTGACCAACGAAGAACAGATGAGGGATACAAATATTATATATACTAAATTGAGATAAACAACAGCATGCACCCTGACTCAAGTGTCTTAACCTTTATAATAATAATAATAATAATAATGAATGAATGAATGTTTGTTTATTGCGTGTTCAAGAACAGCTCAAGGCCTTTTTGTTGATACACGATGAAAACCCACAGACAAAGTCAACACAGAAGACAGAAGGAAAATACAGGCAGAAAATACAAGCAGAAAAAGCGATTTGAATACAAAAACAGAAATTAAGTGAAGAAGGAATTAGTGCACATAGGTATACAACTTATCATTTCGACGTATGCATTCACAAATTTACTCGGGGAGCAATCGTAGACATCTATATCACGGGAAAAAATATTGCCAACTTTATAACAATAATCTCAATGATGCGCGAAAACCCGAAATGTTGGCGTCAAATATATCAAGTTTATGAGAAAATTCGTTGTATCTAGACTGCATGCGGGCGATTGGATTTAACTCATTTGTCGAAAGTGGATAAAAAGCACTAGTAGACACAGTGTAATAGCGTGGCACACGCAACGAAATCAATGACAAGAGCTCAGGTGAATCAATTATGCCGTGCAAACACTTGAAGAGAAATAAAAAGTCAGCAGAGAGCCTGCGGTGACTAAGAGATTCTATGCTGTAATGATTAGCGACGCCAGTATAACTGTATGTCTCGTTATGCAAGTAACGGAAGTTAAGAATATAAGCAAATTTCTTTTGGACACGGTCAAGTAAGGCTTTGTTAGATCCTGCAGACCCATCCCATACCACAGATGCATATTCCAGGCGGGATCGGCAAATACTATTAAAGAGCGCAAAAAATACAAAAGGCTGTGAGAAATCACTCGTTATTCGGCTTATCACTCCCAGTGTTTTCATAGCAGAAGCAAACGTTGTCTCCACATGGGAGTGAAAATTTAGTTTTGAGTCAAAGTAAACACCAAGATCCCGAACTAATTCAGTACGCTCAAGTTTCTCGGACTCGTTTTGTAAGCGAACATAATTTGTCCCGTCTTGCGACTGTAGGTGACCACTATTGTCTTTGTTTTATTTAGTACCAAATTATTGACCGAGCACCAGTCTCCAATTCTATCTATATCCTCCGCAGCCCCGACAGTCTGCAACTGACTCAATAATAATAATAATAATAATAATAATAATAATAATAATAATAATAATAATAATAATAATAATAATAATAATAATAATAATAATAATAATAATAATAATAATAATAATAATAATAATAATAATAATAATAATAAATCTTTATTCGCAAATTGCCCAGTACCAAGATCAATTTCGGGTCCGATCAAAGCCATCAGGGGCTTGTAGGATCAGACCCAGCAGTTTAATTGACAAAAGTATCACAGGCACGGCGACGACGAACACTCAACCAACACACAGAAATAGGCTAAGCCTCATAGGGCCCTGGAGTCACACAGGCACGATGAGGACGAGAACACAACACACACTCAGTTGGATCAACATTGTAGATCCTTCGAGTCGCACAGGCACGACAACGACGAGCACACGCCAACAATCACACAGTTGGTAGAACCTCGGAGGGCCTTGGAGAGTAGTGCGAGGTCACGTGGCACGATAAGTCGTAGAATGAGGTGGAAGAGAAAAGGAAACAAAGCAAACGCAGACGCGCACCCATGCGGCACCTTGGGCGACTGAATTCGGAATGATCATAATAATAATAATAATAATAATAATAATAATAATAATAATAATAATAATAATAATAATAATAATAATAATAATAATAATAATAATAATAATAATAATAATTTTATTCCACACATCAGAAATATCACAGTACAAATGCGGGTCTGTCCAAGCCAAAGGAGGCTTGTGGGACAGGACCCGGCAGCCGAACGGCGAGGCTGGGAAGTGAATAAAGTCAAAACGCACACACACACAAAAAAGAAAGACAACTATAAGCGAAAAATAAAACACGACGACTAAGACAGGCTACAATTTTAAGTTGATCAGCATTTTTCTCAATTTTTCTTCTTGTGGTGCTTTCGAAGAAACAATCAGGCAGTTTGTTAAAGATGGAGGGCACATAATGGGAATAATAATCAATCAATCAATCAATCAATCAATGTTTATTAGAGTGTCCAGGAACAACCTCGCGGTTTTGGTGCTGGCACACTTGTAGCTACCAATTAACAAAAACACAAAAAACACAATTTTATACAAGACCCAACAAATGCAGAAGGGTAACAAAGATAGGAATTCTGCTGGGGAAAATCAGGTGTTCGAAGGAAGTTGAAGCGCGTAAAGTAAATGCGAAGCAGCGAGACATCTGCAACGCACGCATATGGTAAAAACAATAAATTTCACACAGTCGGACATTCAGCACTTTTCACTCCTGCTCAAGCATGAACAGGTTTACAATAAATTGATTGAAAGCCCCATAGCACGAGTCAAATATATCAAGTACTTCCGAGTGACGATTATAACATTCAGCCAACCTGAGGAGTGGGACTAGTTGATTAAAAGCTCGAGAGATATAAAAAGAAGATTGAAGACGTGTACGTACGCGTGGAACTCTAAGACTCACTTGAGACAAGAGGTATGGTGAATCAATTAGGCCGTGCGTGACCTTAAACAGAAACAACAAATCGGCTTTCTCCCGACGCCGGTGCAGGCTAAGAAATTTAACAAGTCTTAGCGCATCTTCATAATTCTTACCAGGTACATCCTCCTTAAGATAGCGATGCCTCATGATAGAAATAAACTTCTTTTGAACTCGCTCAATCGACACAGAATTGGTTTGGGAAATTCCATTCCACACAACTGAAGCGTACTCCAGCTGTGACCTTGCTAATGAACAGTACAATGTGAGAAATGCAGGCGGGTTTTCGAACTCTTTCAATAATAATAATAATAATAATAATAATAATAATAATAATAATAATAATAATAATAATAATAATAATAATAATAATAATAATAATTTTATTGCACATATGAAATCATCAATCAATAATCAGTGAAACATCAATCAACATAATAATAGTAATAATAATCAATCAATCAATCAATCAATGTTTTTTATTCGTGCCCAGGAACAACCTTGCGGTCTTGGTACAGGTGCACTGAGTTAACATGTAAGGTATAACAGGGCATAAAGCAATAGTACAGACAACACATACAACGGACAAACCCTAAAAACAAAAATGCACTAAAAAATTACAAAAATAAACACAAAGCCACAACACACGATAAGCTTGATGGTACTACCGCCACCACCAATCGTTAGATAGAGAAAAAAAGGCATCCAAAGTGTGGAATTCGGGTGTGAACACCGCAAATTGGTGCATACAGTTCAAATTTAAGTGATGGCCTTTAGCGTTTTTACAAACTGCAGCGTGTTATTGTTAAATATATCGAGTGTTTCAGAAAAAGAAGAATTATAAGTATGCCCAAGTCTGGACACAGGATCGTGGAGGTTGAGTAGACGCCTATTGCAGAAAGACGCATTTTGCCTTGTTTTTTTTAGAGGAATTTTTAAGAGTACTCTAGACGTCAATACCGTGCAATCAGTGACGGCGTGGACAAGTTTGTATAAAAATAAGATATCGGCAAGTTCTCTCCTACGACGCAGGGTAGGTAGTGCCACGTTACGCTGAACTGGGACAGGCACATCAGTAGTGGTGGGCACAATGCGCGCTGAGTAACGATGTCTATAAATAGAAAGAAACTTGTTCTGAACCCGTTCTATTTTCGAGGAATTTGTGGCACAAATTCCATTCCATACAACAGAAGCGTATTCCAGCTGTGGTCGACACAATGCACTGTAGAGCATAAGAAATGTGCAGGGGTTAATAAACTCTTTAGTGATGCGGCACGCACTCCCGAGCGTACGTAGAGCTGCGTTCACGATGTGATCAACATGACTGGAGAAGTGTAAGGTGCTGTCAAACACCACGCCAAGATCTTTGATTCTGTTCACACGTTCCAAAAGGTCTGTCTGAATAACATATGGGAATACAATGTCATGTGTCTTACGAGTGTACGACACGACTTTCGTTTTAGAGCTATTTATCTTCAGGTCATTCTCACGGCACCATTCTTCAAAAGCATCAACATCTCTCTGTAGCAAAACACAGTCCCGGTCCTCCTGTACCTCCATAAACATCTTAATATCGTCTGCGTACTGAAGAAATGAAGAGTGACGAATCACAGTCGAAACATCATTAACAAAAACTGAAAACAGAAGAGGCGCTCCACAGTGTCTGCCACATTAATTGTGAGGATTGAATGGTATAGTGGTACACCTTTGAGAAATATATAACGTAGATAGGCATCAGGGGTCACAAGCAAAAATAATAATAATAATAATAATAATAATAATAATAATAATAATAATAATAATGTTTATTGTCACAGCAGGTATCAGTACAAAAGAGACAGGTTCGTCTAAGCCGTTATAGGCTTGTACGACTGAACCGGGCAAGTCGGACAGGCAACAAACGAGAACCATAATCATTTACACATACAAGAAAGCTTTCAATAAACAACCCCGAAAAACAAAAACAAATCACAACAACAGGAACAGCAACAAAGAAAAAAAAAAATTAAAATTAACAATTAAAAAATGCGAGGATTAGCATGACGCAATTCTAGCTTTCGGAAATATTTGAACGAAGCCATTTTTTTAACATTGCCTATGCCAGTAATACTGTATATCCCCTCAGGAAGAGCATTATGAGACCTCTGAAACATAAGAGACGGCGCATTCTTTTCCCATATTCATAGTCACACATATCTCTCTACATTAAAGCGAGGAGAAACACGAAGAAGGCGTGCAGGCTTATGAAGCGTTTTAAAATTGTCATTCCAAAAGTGTCGGAGCACTACTGTTTCTTTAAATAAATGAAGCAATGAAGGCATCTGCATGTCAGTAAAAAAAATTTTCACTGGATGAGAAAGTAGAATTGTTGTTGCAACACTACGTAAGATTCCTTGCGTAGTGTTGCACACAATTCTACTTCTCATCCAGTGAAAATTTTTCACTTGAATGAGGGAAAGTAGAATTGAGAAGCACTCCTACACGCAAGATTCCTTAAAATAATAATAATAATAATAATAATAATAATAATAATAATAATAATAATAATAATAATAATAATAATAATAATAATAATAATAATAATAATAATAATAATAATAATAATAAAATATGCGTTGAGAGTAAAGCCAGAAACAGCGGAAGGGTAGGTGCAGACTTTTCTTAATGGGCGCACGTCCACCATAACCATCTTCCTCCCCTCTCTCCAACACCATTAAAAACAAAATGACAAACCGAGGGTGCCAGACGAGTTTCCCCGACCCAAGGGCTCATCAGAACACAGGAAAACCATCCTCGATTTACTGGTGGAATGCATAAGATCTGGTGTCCACCAGCTCATCTACTCAGGATAACTCAGCCCAGGCGATTCTTTGATAAAAATAAATACGTCTTTTAGCTCACTCACTCCATCGCCCCTTCATATCCCAAACACATCCGACCCCCTACCCTTAGCATTTTAAGGCTAACGAACTTTTGTAGTAATTTCAACGAGCGAAACTACCCTTTTGCCGATTCGGGTGCATGTATGTGTGTTTCAGCATGCACTTTTACAGAAAATGCAACACAAATGGGGCTATAACAGTATATACTTTGATGAGGCAAATCAAAACGCCCACCCCGACACGCGTGTTTGATTTCAAATGAGACCACCCACGTACTACCACGATTAATATGACCTGAAATACCCGATCTGGCCTTTTGTGCGTCTGCGGTCCCCAGAAGCTCTATTGTCTCTCAGTTTATCAAATGAGATCCATGCATTCCATTCCTAATTCGGACCACAGCTCTGTCAAAAACTAGCAGGTACGCCTAAGAAGCATGAGGGACTGTTTCAACTCATATTGAACGCGATAGTACGGTCGCACCGGTTGCTTGTGACCCCTGATGCCTATCTACGTTATATATTTCTCAAAGGTGTACCACTATACCATTCAATCCTCACAATTAATGTGGCAGACACTGTGGAGCGCCAAACGACGGCCCATCACTATAGGCGGGACAGGCCGGCCTCACGGACGCGTCTAAAAGAACAATGGGGGCGAAGGACTCCTCGGGGGCAGGACAACTGCACTCGACGCAGTGCCCGCTGCTTCTAGTTTCCCGGACCGCCACACTCAATTTGATACAGGTCTGTTATTTGTCTCTTAAGGGTTCGCTCAATCGACAAATGTCGAGCGTGGCTCCGGAGAGCCGCGCCGGTTTGTCGGCTATTCTTCGCTATTAAGAGCCGCTACCGCAACAAATGGCGCTTGTCGGAAATCGACCGAAGACAGTCGCGGAGTGGACAATAGGAAACACACTTTCGCGCTGATGTTTCTGTCAAATGAAAGTGTCGATCGCATTCTTGTGCTCCTCTTTACTCCTTTGGGGGGCACGAATTTTCTCCTCGGAAGAGAAATTCACGCTCGTTGGCTTTGTGTATTCGCAATAGTTATCACTTAACGCTGCGGTGGAACTTCAGTTCACATTTAACTATAATAATTTTGTAACTCATACGTCCCCCGAGGTTTGCTAGCCAAGTAACGTGCCCGAGACGGCCTTCGCGGAGTTAGAGACTAGTGAAACGGTTCGAACGCATTGGCGGTGGCAACGCGCTCGAACGGTGCCTGCGCACAGAGCTGGCTTCACGATAGAGTTAAAGCGAAGAAACAATCAACTGGATACCTCAGTGGACATTCCGATAAACCCACAGGCAAGAGCTTATGGCTTTGATAATCATATTTCCTATAGACCCTAACCCCCACCCACCCACAACTTTCCCCAGCGAGAGCACTAGGCCCTAGTATAGAACGTCTTCTTAATTTACCTTATTATCCGAGCTTGCTAAAAATCCAGACACGGTAATTAAAAAAGAAAATTGTAACCTGCCTACAGACCTTGTTTATTGGCAAAATAATAAATAAAATCTATAAAAAAAAATTCAACCACACAGGGACGCTGTTATGCGACCATAGCGTGAACTCCAAAAGTCAAGCGATGTGTTATTTACACAAGGTTTCTTGCGAGCCACAATAGGTATTATGGTCACCTCACTGCAACAGTCATCTTTGGTCTTTCAGTAGTCTACAAACCGCACAGACACACACAAAAAAGGTTGGCTAACCACTGCAAATATCGGCGTTAAACTACTGATCTTAACGTCCCGGTAAATGCAAATTAACTCGTAACTATACATAGAAACCTCTAATTGCGGTAACGTTCAGTACGTTAAAAACGTAGACTCTTTTTGCTTCTTATTAGTTCATGTTTGGAGACGTAAGGCAGAAGTTGATGCTGGCAGCGGCCTGCCTTCCTTGGGCCATCTATTAGAGCAGCGTTCACTTCGACATAACCTCGTCCATCCATACAATTAAAGCGAAAAAGGATAAAACAAAATCGCAGCCAGACATACCTGGATGTTGGTCGAGACATGTAATTCATCAATTCCGATCCTTGTATTTTTATTTCGAAGTCTTTCTTAGCACATCGCCTTTGAATTCCCAGAACGTATCGATACGGAACAGGGCTTTAACAGCTAGGGTATTCCAAACACCCGGTGGCAATTTATAGTGCCCCTTCATCTTGCTTAGTACAAGGCACAAACCGCACGCTGCCTCTAACACACGGGCAAAAGAAATGCCTCATAAAAAAAAATAGGAAGATAACAAAATTCCCTTCCCTTAAACTTCCAAAGAAGAAGATAACAAAAGAGGTAGGAGCACACCTTAATTAGTGGCCGTTAATCGCCCATAATCAACACCGAAGTCTGACAAAATTTGCTAGCCCTTCGCAAACTCAGACTGCAATATTTCTTCAGCCCGCCCAACTCTGTCTTGGTCATGTTTTTCTTTATTTTTTTTATCGTTTGCTTGTTTTTTTGTAGTTCCACCTAATCGAGCGTAACCGAGAAGAAAAGAAACAGCCTGTTCTTCAGATTATATTCCTATTTGAATCGCTATATTGCATTCTGGAGCGTGGTGCACTTGCGTACCTTCTTTTTTAATATTCGTGTTGTTCCTGCTCTTACAACTGACATGGCATTTTGCTTTAGTATATTAAAGCCCCGAGTATTTGCTAATTGTTACTCTAATGACTATCGGGAGCAGTGCCCCCTATTAACAGGCAAAGATAAACGGAACGCAATGACGACGGATCGAGCTTGTGATTTCAATGAGACAGCCAACAGAGATTACATGAAAGAGATATTTTTCTTTTCAATTAGATTTAGAGCATTGTTCGTGGCACACGCACGAATGTGGGGACGTTTTCTGCAATCCGGACATGCTGGAAGTTCTTCGAGGATCCACGCAGAGTGAGCATGCGACGCCTACAATCTAAACCACGTTCAGTTTACATACGAGCAACATGAGAGTGGGCGCTGAGCATGCGCACAAGCTTGACAATTAAAGCATGGCCACACTTGTACCGCTGATTTGGAAACAGTGCCGACGTTTACAGGCGCGAGAAGACAATAGGGCGTTCTTCGGTGAAGAGCGAAAGTATACTAATTTTAAACTTAGATCACAGCAAAGGTAAAAGGGCACTAGGAAACCAGTGTTGTAGGCGGCACTGAAGAAAAAAAAGTAATGAAATACGTTACACGTTACCTGTAAATAAAAGGAACGCGTTGCCGACCTACGTTACATGAAAATAAAAGGAACGCGTTGCGATTACAGATAAAAAGTAACACATGTTACTTTCACGTTAGTCTTTATTTATGAATTAGGACGTGCTACTGTTTTAACGTTACAGGTATGCATAAGTGATAAAGTTAAAGAAACACTCTGTCGATGCAGAAATTTAACATAATTACTTTATCTGTATTACAGTTCCACCTGAATACGCAAAGAAAACCGCGAAAACGTGCACGAATTCATGTGACTTGGTGCCTAGAAATACGGAAAATATTGAAGTGTAATTTTTTTATTAAAGTTCTGAAAAGATGTAATGAGTAACGTAACTACGTTACCCGTTAATCCAAATAAGTAACGTAAGCGAGTACGTTACTACGTTCGAAAAAGAAGTAACACATTACAGATAACGCCGTTACTTGTAACGCGTTACCGCCAACACTGTATGTAACGTAAAGCCAGTGTCACACTGCTCATACGTCATACCAAAGACCTTCGGCAAACACGAGTTACCACAATATCCGTGGTTCGAATGCCGCGTGCCAGGTTTCTCCTTCAACTGACGGCCACGCGGCATTCGAAGCACGGATCTCGTGGTGACTCGCGTTCGAATCTCTATACAGACTATCTTTTGTATGATGTGACTCCGGCTTTAGGAAGTCATTTGGTCTCGCCCACAAAATACGAAGTGTCGCTGAATATCTAATGCGCCGAAGTGCATTGGACATTACGTATTGAGCGGGTTGGGGGGGGGGGGGCATATTTTTATGGATGCCACTCTTAAAAAAGCGGCTGCCAGATATGGTACTTGTGTACCATATCTGTTGTGACGTCAGTGCCGGTTTGCTCATCTCGCGGCTGCGGCCGCGGTTGCGTCCAAGAGGGATATTTATGGCACGTGACCAGCTCCATGGGGGCATGGAAGTACCTCGCGTCCCTGCCTCACGGCAGAGAAATCCGTGTCGCTTCCAACGCAGAAGTTGAATTTCGCTCGCAGAAACTAACCGCAAAGGTTTGCAATTCGAGTCCAATTAACAGCAGCCTTAGAAAGTTACGGCCGGGGAAGGTCAGTATGAGCCGCAAAAAAAGAAAAGTCACGCGAGACAAAAGCAGTGGCGTTACATTTATATATCTGGGACAGCGACGCTAATCGCCGTCGAGTTGGAACATAGCCGGGACTTGTCGTCGCGGCGTGAAAGTTCTGGCTTGGAATCGCGCCACATCTAAACTTTTTTTAAGTTTTTAATTTTGGATTGACAGAACTGCAGTGTGCTTTAGTACTAAATATGCTCCTGCTGCGTTTGAACGTAGCCAGCGCTTTGTATATTTAGAAACACATGAAACTGTAGTTGCTAAGGAAAGGATGCTTGTTTCAGCCTCGTTTGTGGGCAAGTCATACCGGTGCTTAACCGAAAAAGCACGTAAAGTTGGCGAGTTGGCCAGTTGGCCACGCTGGATAGATGGCTCGCGCTCGCTCGCGCGGCGTGCAATTGTGATAGTGCTGCCGGAGTTGTTCCTATCTTTGGGCTACGGCAACAGCGTGCTGAACTCCGAGACGCCAACACATGCTTTTACGAACGATAAGAAACTCTGAAGCTTGTGAATCCGTCTCCCGCGTCCGTCGTCTTTCATCTGGACGCCGGTGAAAACCGATCGCTTGTACGGTGACCATTTTCTCGATGAGGACTGTAAAATGCGACCCGCTGTCCTCAGGGGTCTGTGTCTTCCTACCAAGAATATTCGATTGCTACTAGGGGATGTGCCGAGTATTTGTTTCCAAGAAAAGAATAATAAAAGAGCTCAGCGATCCGCACGAAAAGCGAAGCAAACTGGTAAGTGAGCACGCTGTTAATAAAACACCTAATAGCGCATTCATCCAAGTTGGCCAATCATTATTAAATGCGAGGCATTTCTTGGCGACCCCGACCCCTTCAGATTTTGTCGGGCGGACGGTCGGTCTGTCGGATGGTTCGTACGGTTCTAGCCCGAATCGCCTGTCCGTCACCATGTGCGAGAGTGACTATACTCGTCCGTCGCTGACATCTTCCGAGTCTCCTTGGTAGTCGAGATCCTCGTCGCTCTCGAGTTCATAGATCATGGCGGAACGCACCGCGGACTACAGGGGCCGAAATGAATACGTCACGACGGTCGTCGTGCAGCTGTGCAGTCCTCCGCCACTCCGAAACGCGAGATTGTAACACGCAAACGCCACCGCGTGGCGGCGTTCATAATCACGCCAGCCTTTGGCTCTGCTGAGGAGCCTGACGTCACGATTGCGACAAAGCTCCCATGACGCATCGCATGCCTCGATGACCGATTTCGAAGCGCTCGCTAGAATCGGACGCTTGAAACGAAAAATATAGCCATCCGCTCAAAATACGAACGTGCGATTGTCATTTACGGATATCATAGGTCATATTTCACCCATTTCGGAAAGGTTTCCGTATATTTTGATGTTCGTTTCTGTACCCCTTTAATCAACATTATGAAACGATTGTATTAGCGCATTAACTTAGATTGGTCTTTTTTTTTTCGGTGTGTGGATTCAAAAGGTGGGACAAACAATAAAAACAGTGCACGGCGCAGTCATGCAAGTGGACTGATTTGTAAAAAGGATCACGGTTAAAAAGTAGGACACACGCCCAAAATATAAATTTATATTAAAAAAACAAAAAAAGTGTACTGTGCCGCAATTCTGACCCGCAACTTTTACGCCGTGATGACGAGACCCCGCTTTGTTTCCACTCGACTACATCAGAGGGCGGAAGCTGCGTCCCTGGCGCTGATATATAAATGTAACGCCACTGCTTTTGTCTCGCGTGATTTCTCTTTTATTTCGGCTCATATTGACCTTCCCCGGCCGTAACTTTACCTGCCGCTCTTAAAGTGTAAGGCTGCGGTTAATTATACTCGAACTGCAAACCCCTGCGGCTAATTCCTGCGAGCAAAATAGAAATTTTGGGCTCGAAGCAACACGGATATCGCTGTCATTCTGCCAACAGGCAGGGATGCTAGGTACTTCCATATCCCCAAGGCCGCAACCGCGGACGCAGCCGCGAGATGAGCAAACCGGCTTTGAAGGACGGTATACGTTGGTACAGAGTAGTGTAGTGACGCCATTTACCTCTGAGAATTTTGGGACGGAGTCCCTTTCTGGGGTTTTTATGTTTCAAGAGACTGCAGTGCTGTAGAAGCAGCTTCACTGCTGTGGGGTCGCGCTCCCAGCCTTTTCTGTGTTCGGTGTCAGTGGTGTGGATGTATGGTCTTCATCCGCTATCGCCGTAGAAAGCAGTGGAAGAAGACACGTTTTCACACTGTTGACTCTATGGAGCGCTCGAGAGATATTGACCTCAAGCTTCATGCATAGACAAAGAAAACAGAGCAGCGTGCGATTCCAACAGCAGATCCGGTAAACAGGGTAGCGATTTGGGGCCCTGATGTGCAAGTGCAGCATTCTACAGAAGATCAGTGGAACGTGTGGCTACTTCCATGTTTTTGTTCATCAAGGAAAATACGCGTGGAGTTATAAGTTTCTGGGCTCATGCGTGTGCTAATCCTTCGGTGATCCCCTGCGCCAAGTTCCGGCTATAATTTAGTATCTCAAATAGTGTATAAAACTTTTACTGAAACGGAATTCACGCTTATCGGTGGCTATTTCGAACGGTAGCGACCTTTAATACCCGAAAGAAGTGAAAAAAAGAAAAAGAAAATGGCAATGCGCAAAAACAAGCGATTTTTTTTTTATTAGATCGAACGCAAGGAAGTGGATATATTTTTTATGTGATTGCTTGAACCTGTCTCCTTGCATGTATGATGTTGCTCGAAGCGCAGCTTCGCTGCGGCCTTTATCTAAATGCATATCAGCTCCGTAGTACAACCAGTATTGTGGGCGTTACCGAGAAAAAGTAACTAAATACGTTACACGTCACTTGCCAAATAAAGGAACGCGTTACCGACCTATGTTACTCAAAATAAAAAGAACGCGTTAACCGTTACCGTTACAGATAAAAAGTGACGTATGTCTACTATTGCGTTACTTTTTATTTATAAATAAACGGTAACAGCGTTTTCTTTTTTTCTGACAGCGTTTTTTGACACTGGGACAAAGGGCGTGGGCGTTGGGGTTTTCTAAAGCGGTACTTTTTGCGTGGGGAAAAGACAGGCAAAATCTTGAAGACATCCGGGATGAGTGCAACAATTAATTACTGGCAGCCTATACTTGGTTTCAGCTTAAAGACCGACGACCAGTTCGCTCTTTCCACTTTCCCCGCTTCCTCCTCTCCCCCTTCCACCCTGTCCACCGTTGCCTGCGTCCTCCTCCCCCATGGTGAGGAGGATCTTCTGCCTTGCAGAATCTTGAGTCTGGTCGTCGGCCTTTAAGTCCAGACGCAGCTGGCGCTACGAGCTAATGGGACCAATCCAGTCGCGTCAAGAGCGCAAGTCACTGGGCCTTCTCCGTTTACGATTGGTTCAGCGATTATAGAATACACGTACAGAAACAGGACGACCACCGTGATGGCGCCCTTTTCGAAGCTGTCTGACTGGTCTCATCAGCTCGTAGCGTCGGCTCCGTCTGCACTTAAGGTGAAAAGAAGTACATAAACACGAAAGAAATTTAAAATGTAATTTTTTTAAGTGTTGGGAAGAATGTGTAACGAGTAACGTAACTACGTTACCCGTTACTTAAAATAAGTAACGCAAGTACATTACCCGTTACTGTTTTGAAAATGTAACAAGTACGTTACTACGTTACATAAAATGTAACGCGTTACCTGTTACGTCATTACTTGTAAGGCGTTACCGCCAACACTGAGCGCAACATGCCTCAAACATATCCGGAACAGTTGAACAGTCGATCTGATTTTCTGTGCCATATTTTGGCACATCGATGCGTCAAAATAATAATTTGGACACGCCGATCGGTGTTGTTCCATAAATACTTTGAATCCGAAGCTCTGGTTATAGTATAGGTCACAGATAGCGCGAACTGCGGCATTATCGCGGACCATACGAATTTGAGCCTACTCGAAATATTCCAACTCGAGCGCCCCTTTCATATCGTACGTGAGCGTACCTAAGGCAGTGCGCCCCAATGGAGTCGAAGATATTAATTATACACGCGGGCGCAAAAGCTTCATCCAAATAAGCTCGCTTTGGGCATCAGACATTGAGCGCGTTGACTGATAACACGATGAAAGGCGTAATGAAGGACAGATTCAATTACGAAGATACATAGTGTTCATTCCACGCATCCCCTCACCCCATTTTTTTTCCCGTGGTGTTACTTTATTCGTTTCTCGAAGATTCATCCTTCGCCCAGACATTATTTCCCAATTCCTGCAAACGCGTTTCAAGGCACCCGAGTTCCGCGCCTCGCACCAGTTGCCGAGTTCCGCGCCTTACTTAGTCATCTGGCGGCAATTTTCGCCGTGTCGCTCCACCACCAAAGCGAGAAGGCTTACCGAGGGAGAAGCCGACGTTCTTTAATACAGGGTCATCAATCCTACATTAGATGCAAGACTCCTCAAACTTTCTCCCGCGACTCCGCTTCCCCTATTAGGGCGCGCTGTGGCACGCGTCATTTGTGACCCCTCCCCCCTTCCCCTCCGCAATCCCTGCACGCACGCACTAACTATTTTACAGGCTCACGAACACGCACATACTTTCTGAGCGCGTGGGACAGACAGGTCGGCGGGGACGCGCGCCTCTCTCCCTCCCCAGCGACCCCAGGGACCAAATGTGGCGAAAGTGGCCTCCGAAGACCACAGCGTGTCGTCGAGGGTTCCCCTGGAAGGAGCTAGGGCGTCCCCTTTTCGGCTCATTAAGGCGCAAGAGAAGAGCCAAGTATGTCTGACTCGTTCCACTGACAGAAAAGGACGCTCGTGCAAAACGCAGTCGGCTGCCGCTCCCTATCACAATGCGGGTCGGCAAGCGCTCGCTCGGCGCGGCGTCGATATACATCGGGGGACGGCCGTTAAAATGGGAGACCCTCGGTTCCCCTGGCGCCAGCGTCATCAATCACGGGAGCGACTATGAGCCCAATAGGAAAGTGTGTTCGAGCCGAGTTGCCGGCGCGATGACGCATCTGTGCAGTCTCGGCGACGTCGTCTCCAGTCGAGGCCCGCTTTCGGGTTCGCCGGGTCGGCGTCGATCGTCGCGCGGAGGGCTTGTTTTCACTGGGTTCTTGCCATTACGGTGCGCCTCCGACCATTACCGCTCCGCCCCGACTCGCCGAGACAAAAACGACGTAGAACGGATATTATTTTGATGTGAAAAAAAGAAGATTGCGCGCGGCAAAACCCCGTAGGAATGCAACACAACGCACGCGTGTCGCCGTTTCGCCGGTTCTGCGTTTACCAATTTCCCATTTAATCGTATGATAAAAAAACAGCTAATTTATCGGGCTTTAGGATTTCATCCGCATCCCAAATGCGCCAGGTATTTTGAGGACTAATCCTTATTATTCACTGGCTCCACGTAACGCCGCCATATATCTTAAATGAAAAGAGGGAAATACAGATTACACGTAACGGCTTATGACGAACGCATTATACCTTCTCCACGGGTGTCGTACAGACAAGGCCGCGAGAGAAAGCGAGTTCTTAAGAGTACGTACCCTTGAGAGACCCATGTTCCCCCGAGCTTGGGTTCGGACGGCGAGGTCTCGGCATGTTGGTTCCGGGCGAACTCCCTGGCCCATCGGAGGCAGCGGCCATGGCCGTCTTCGCCGAAGGCCGTTCCCAGGATACCTGCACACATTGGGCACATGCGGCGATCAATGTGACGCCTGAAGCTCCTTGCGCGACTTACTGCACCGTCGTCCTCTACAAGAGAGCATGACACAGGTTTCTGCCTAACGGTCCTTTCCAGTAGTCGAGTAACCGGTCACCGCGACCACAGAAAACATAACGTGCTACTTAAATCAACTACTCCTGCAAATAAAATTAAAAAATACATTACTGCATTACTGTCACATTTTGCAGGCTGAGGAGCGCACTCGCATTACTTATGCGTTCATTTAATTGTTCGTCATTGAGTAGAGATAAAAGGCACAGCTTTTACAACTAATGCAGTAACACTTCAATGCTACAGTGTGATAGGACGATATTAAATGAGTAGATCGAATACGATAAATTCATCGGAAATTGTTCATTTACATTTTCTTCCTTTTATTTTTTTTTAGTGAAAGGGTATCATATGTGTCGCCATGGTGAGGTAGTTACGTAAATTTTTCGTTGGAATTCTAGCTCTAAATGCGACTTTAAGAAAATACCAAAGAAGGAACAATAAACTTCGAAACGCAGTCCTTCACACAGTAAAGCAATACTTTCTGATATTTAAGCATTGTCCAAGAAAGAAAAAATATAAATTAGTTGCCGTATTCATTCGAAGATTTGATGCACTGTTTAAAAACAGGACCCGCAGGCTCATTTTTACTCAGAGCCCGTGTACGACGAATCCCAGCAATAAGCAGTATGATATTTTTTTCCAGTGTAGGAAAGCACCTAGAGGGACATCGGGAGGTAACGTAAATCAAGATAAAATACTAACGATCTCAGAAAAAATATAAAAAATAAGCATACAAAAATCTACATTTGAAGCAGTCTAAATATCTTTTCAACGTGGTCGTCGCCATCTTGAATGACCACACTTGCGCTGTGCGGAAAAACATTGCTTTGTTCTTGCCGCGCCTTGGAAGGTGTTCATGTTTTACTACGAATGACTGAGTCCCCTAAAGCGACAAACAGAAACAACCGACACTGTCAAGCCTCAAAGCACGTGCGGCATGCACGAGAAGATACCTTGGGCAGGCTCGCAATTTCTCGGTGCTCGTGAAGTAAGCTGCAGTGATTTCAAGCCAGGGTTTGGCAGAAATACACTAGAATGGATTTAGAAATACAAATACAGGAATACATTTTACCGGAGCAGCAATACTCACAAACATTTTTTCCTAAAATAAAATATTCTGTGGATTCTATGGTGTGAACGCTTGTATTAGCGGCAAAAAGTTATTTTTTGTAAAACAAAAATGAAACAACTTTTATGCTACATATTTTACCTTTTCATATGGAAGCAATACAAAACAAAAGTAAACATACGACTTTGTTGCTACACTCGACTACATTTTATGAGAAGCAGCTTTTTAAATAGCTCGTCTGGTCAGCCGTTGCCGATTTGGGCAATGAGTTATGTTAGTACCGAGATTAAGCGTTCCACAAGTGTCAACGAACGCGGGTTCATATTAAAACCAACAAAGACCGACCTAACACTGGGGAAGTTTTAAACAATGCAAATATTGTTTTTTCGGTTTCTATGTATATGAAGACCTCACTTGGAGGTGGTAATAGGTAGGCTTCGTTGACAGGCTTTCTACTTCTGAGGCGAGAAACGACTCCTCCAATGAAAACAAAAATTCATACTAACCGTGAGGTAAAGATTTATGTTGAACTTGGACGTTCTCGAGCCCGAAATAATTTTCGCGTAGAATTGCCATTTTCCGCTCAAGATAAAGCTGTGGGAACTAAGCGAGTCTTCAGTATGTTCGAAGTACTTTCCACCCAGAATGCAGTGCAGTTCTCCTTTAGATATATTGCACGCCTTTGAAGCAACATCACATGAACCTCAAAATTCGTTTAATATCTACCCAAATATCCCCGAAACGTCAGCATCATCTAGTCCCATGTCGGTACCTTTTCTGCAGTAACTTCAAAACGCCGCCTTGGAATGAAATGATGTTCTTTTATCTGATGATATGAAAGAAATAAAATTTACGCTCGCCCTAGTAAATGGGGCTGGGCATGCAATGTACAGTTGTAAAGCTTGTACTCACAGTGCCTTCAACATTTTGATTATACAAAAAAAAGTAGTTGCCCAACTGAAGCACCGCAGAAGACATATGTTATCTTTGGAAAATAAGGAAGGGACTCACCAATGTCGGCGCCATAATGTTCGAAACATATCTTGGTCTTCTAGATTACAAAACCTGAAGGCCCCATTTACTGTACCTTCTACCCCTCTGAAGCACGTAAGAAGGTAGGAAACAGTCTATTGAGGCTTTCGCTTGGGGGTCACTGATTTCTCGAACATTGTAATGAGATTCTTTGGCCCGAGGTTGTGCCGCGATACAAGGAATACACCAAAAATTTATTCCGATACTGAAATACAGATACTAATTGAAAAATTGTATCGCGATACAGAAATATAAATACCAGAAGTATTTCTGAAATACTATAGACCTTTGCAAAAAGAGCTCTCTGGCCGTCGCCATTTTGCGACTCGAACGACCCCTATCAGTAAGAAATGTCTGCCACCAGCCCGAGCCGTGGAAACCCGGTCAGCGCGACTCCCCACCTGCATTGTGCATTCGGGTTTCGCCGGCTTTTCTTGAAAGTTTTTACTTTATTTGCCAGTTCAGGGTGCTAACCTTTTTGTGTTATCTTCCACTGTTTGAAATAGGTAATTCTAGGGCTCGTAGCCTGCTCTGCCTTCGCAGAACACGAACGAAGGGAGCGAACGTCAAGGAGCCCGCGACGCGGACCGTTCGACGTTCTTCAATGATTATTTCCGTTCAGATAATCTTCGAAAAGCCTTCCCGGGTGTGTTGCCGGTCTTCACGAAAAATCGTTAATAGGGTCGGGTCCGCGATGGGGACGGAATAGACACGTTCGTTCATTTGCTTTGGTGCTGTGCAAAAAAGCAGCTCTCTTCAAAATGTGCCCCAAAACGAGCCGGATTCCGTCCGATCATCGTGAAGTGGCTATCGTCGACACTGTATAATGGATACGCTGTGTTATTTGAGACATTACTCAAGTAAATCCTGCTCGGATAGCGCGGCACTCTAGGGTACGTATAATATGTTCGATTGATGAGGATTGTCCAATTTCATGTTGGGAGCGGGAAACACTCATGCATTTCGGCTATCAGTGTGGTCAAATCTTTTTTCCAGTTAAAAGACAACTGAAAAAAAAGATTTTTAAACAATTTGGTTAAGACACGCTGTGTCAAAGAAAAAAATTGTAAGCGAAAATAAATTTTTTTAGAGGAATATAGACGGCGTAAGACGCAATTTAGTCGGTAGTCACCTCCTTTCCACTTGTTTTCTCTCTCGGCATTTCGGGCGCGTGGAGGAAAGGTGGATCGGCTTGGCCATCACGTTGAGGTGGAAAGAGTGCATGACCATTTCGTCACGTCATGGACTTTGCGCGCATAATTCAGACGCAACATAAAAAAAAAATCTCGCGCCGTCAATGTTCCTTTTTAAATTTTTTCGCGTAATATTTTTTTTTAGACAACGCGTGTTACAGACCAGACTGTTCTAAAATCAATTTTTTTCTTTTCAGTGGCCCTTTAAGATCATTTGTAGATTGACAGGCTGGGTGTATGGCGTCGTAAAAAAATCAACATAAAATAACACAAACATTCCAGCTGAATTTGTTCTGTCGCGCACGAACTCAGCCAAAAAATAGCTTTCATTTGTTTGTTTTTGTTCCCAAAATCAGTACAATGCTTTCTCAAAAACCTCGAGAAATTCTATTCACCATAGAACGCAAAATAATAAACAAAACGCTGCAACTCAGCCGCCACGAGCGTCCGGAACTGCGCCTACACAGGCTGCCGAAGCCCAGTGACGAGTAAACCCACAGCCCAGCGCAGTCGGGGAACACTGACGTACACTCTCAAAACCGGGGACGGGCGCTGTAAATCACTTTGTTCGAGACTGCCGCTGGAAAGGTCTATAGCGATACATCGATACTGCACAACCCTATTTCAAGTCAGCCAAAGATACCTTCGCGTGCATGCTGCTCGGTCCTGAGGTTTGTCCGAGTCGGAATTGTTTCTGTCTAGTGCAGGGGTTACCAAACTGCGGCTCTTCGCGGGTGCAAGTGTGGCACGCAGCTCCCTGGTAAGCGGGCACCCGCTCCCCTCCCGTGTCCCCAAGACGAAACAAATTCTAGCATTAAAACAAAACAAAAAACCTCACTGTTTTGACGTTTCTAGTACTAAACTACATACATACAGCGCTTTTTGACACATAATGCGTCCAGTGACCCTGTTCTTTTTGTTTTTTATTGTTCCAGAGAAAATTTTTGAACCGTCATACGCATAACGGGCGATCAGGGGCAGTAACATAACTAACTAACCATGCATTTTTTTTTTTTGCGGTTAAAGCAACGCTTTGCGGCTTAGTGTTGTTTGTTGTAGTTGAAAATTATACTAGTCCTCTTTGGAAAGGACTGTTACCTCCAGATCGTTCCTTGTTCAAGTAGCTGACCCCCCCCCCCTTTTTTTCTCTTTTTTGTGCGGCTCTCTGAAATTTTGTAGTTTTGTCTGCGGCTCTAACCTCACTATCACTCTGGCCACCCCTGGTCTAGTAGGACTAGTCCCCTTAGACCAGGCACTAGTGGGGCTAGTGATGACGTTACAAGTGGAGGGGGAGGGGACGCAGGCCTTATTAATTACATCTTCCAGGTTGTAATGTTTTGCTCGTTTTTTTTAACTTAATTTTTGTATCACTTGCCGGATATTTGAATTAAGTGGCTAAAAATGACGGTAACTGAGAAAAAGGCTATAATACGGACTTTTAGCAAACCGTTACCGTGTTTCGCGTACGGCACTACCGGGAGCCTTTAAGCATGATTTTAAGCGCGCACCCGGGCGATACCGTGACCGCGGCCTGCTTAAAAACATGTTTCAAAGGCTCCGGTAGCGCGGTACACGGAACACGGTAACGGTTTGCTAAAAGACCCTAATAAGAGCAGTTACCTCGAACGTAACTCAGTTAACTTAAACTGCAGTCACCGAAACGCCGGTCGTGCAATAAAAGAAACCTTTGCTGGCTTAAAAAAAAACAATTCCTGCAAAAAAAATAAAAAAATATATATACATATATATATATATATATATATTCCTTTTTTTTTTTTTTGCAGCACGTATTTATGCGATGGCGCGTCGTTTTCGTCGAGGTACCGTGGCGAAACGTGAGAGATCGGGAGCAGCCTCCGTGATCCTTTCGGGCCTTCGCTGACAACAACAAAGCGGAGACGGGGCGCCCCGCTGAAGTGACCTTCCTTTTTGGAAATCGGTTTCTCGCTGGAGTTTCTCTATGCGCCTTCAAACATTTCGTCCTCGCGGTTCGTCCACTTCACCTGACGTGCAGACGCGCGCGAGTTCTGTCCCCTTTTTCACGTGCCAGGTTGAAGCATCCCGGCAGAAACCGAGAGAAGAAAATAGGGGAATCGTCTCTTGAAACACACAAAATTGCATCGTTTCACGGTATTTCCACGTTTGTGTGTATGGAGGTGTTGAAAGAACAAGGAAATAAAAAAGAAGAAGCGAAATGGAATAGCCTCTTCTTCCTATTGAAAGGAGTGGCCATTCTTTCTGTTCCTGCCAGTTCCGGAAAACTATGTAAATGAAAACATTAAAGCATCAGACGTAAACAACCTGTCATTTCAGCGTGGGTTTGAATCCTCGTATGGTGTTTCTAGTTCGATCGTCCAAGTGGTGTTTGGGAACATGCTCAGTTTGCAACACTTCACGGCTTTCGAGCGTTCTCAAATGCTCGCAAAACTTTCTTGGTAGAGCAGTATATCTTACAATCGGCCTTACATCTTAATAAAGAAGAAGGGAAAAGACCGCGTGACCATTGTTCCCGAAGGTGAATCAACGTGGTTCAAAATTCAAAGGAAAAGAGCGAGATTGCGGAGCTCGATCCCATAGGAACGATTTTGCAATATTTTGCACCAAACTTCATCTCGAGGGTTTTGAATTATGAGGGTATAGAACTTCGGTTACTATCTTGAAGACTTGGAAGACATGGCGTACTTTTAAACTGTTAAGATTCCGTTACAGTGACTTAACGAACCACGTGGACAACGACGCTTGTACAGCGCAAAGCGTGTTCAAAGGAGCTCACACTTGCTGCAGTTCGTATTGAAGAGCGGCGAAATTACACGTGTATAATGCCCGCGCTTATCGGCGGACTATCAAACAAAACAACGATGCAAGAAATAAAAACAAACCGACAACTTAAATCCGCGAAACGTTTCTGGTTATGGAATTTAAGAAAAACTCTTCTGTACTTTATTCTTTTTTTGTGTGTGTGTGTGAGGGTGTTTAGAAGAAAGAAAGAAAAAATAACGCGAATATCCAACCATCTCTCGCTGCGACGCAAAATAAACAACTCTGGAGTAACAAAGGCGGAGGCCACAACCGTCAGACACTTTGAAACATTAACGGCTCAGTGACACAAACGCGCGCGTCCTCTGCAAAGAAAGCCCCCTTTTACCGGGAAGTAAAGTGCATCAAAACGGAGCTCCGCGGGCTCAGCAGCAGCGGCCGAAGCCGGAGAACTCAACATGAGCTCTTAAAATCAGGCGCGCCTCTTTCCCGAAGATCCGCTCTTCAATAATCCAAACGGTAGCTTTTCGGCTGCCGGGCGAACCGCGCGCACAAACGCTCGCAACCGTCGCTCGCCGCTTTTCATTTTCGTTCTGGCAACAGCGGAGAGGCCTACAGACACACGTCTCGGGACTGCTAGTCCTCGGCGGTCGACGCGGAGGCGTCCGCCGCGTGAACTGGCTGCTGCTGCTTCTGCTAGGGGCCTCGGGGATCGGTCATCCCGGCGGACGCGGCAGGTGTCGTGTTGCTCGCCCCATTAATCACGACAATAAGCGAGCGACGAGCCGCCGCGACGCCTCCTCTTCCCCCCGACTCGAAGCCGCCGACACAGACCAACGTGTTTCGCATTCCTCCGGGCTAACCCGATCTCCGGGACGAATCGATGGTAGCCCGCGGGTCTCACTTTTCCTCAGCTGGACGCGGCTCGCACAACGGATGGCTTTCCCTTTCGGACGACAACCAGGCTCGGCGAGCGAGGGAGGCAAAATGTCGCGCCGAGCGTCCGGTTTTTTTTTTTTTGTTTTTTTTTGCGTCGAAGTTTACCGCTTTTGATTTAAGGGACGGCCGGCAGCGATGTCTCTTTCTTCGCGCCTGCTTTGTCCAGACGCTATAGCTTATGGACAGAAGCGGAGGCAGTGTGCGCCATTTTCGAGGTGACGCAGCTGGCACGAGAGGAGAGTGGTGAGGCAGACGACGGCAGAGAGGACGGGCTAAGCGAGAGAATCGAGACGTTCCTTGTACTTGGGGGTTATGTGTTTTCACGTAAAATTGTAACGCACTGGCCCGTAACACTCCCTTCATTTCGGGAGGACTCCGATACGCGAGATGATGGTGGCAAAGCTCGGAACGCTTCGCGTTAGTCTCGGCAAAGACTCGGGTCAGCAGTGGTCCTGAAGAGAGACCACTCTATAGTCGGTGAGAGGAGGTTAAGAATGAAGTGACGCGTGCCCCTCAGAGGGATTTATATAACTTCGCCAGATCAATCGCGTTCACTTACCGTCGTTCAACATGGCAGCGTGCACCTATACTCTGTTCCACCTTGCGATGAAGCGCGGACGACAAGCCATCAAAACCAATTTCAGTGCCGTGTCAGTGCCACGTGATCGATCCGTGGTGCGCAGAGACAAGCCTTATATACATTCACGGCGGTGGATTGGCTGGGATGGCTAGTAGTGGCCGCTGGGGTCCAGGTGAAAAGGACTATAGGAACTCTAAGATTGTTTGATGCGCCTAACGTTTCGCAGCTTGTTTTCTGATTTTCACCTACCTGGGTCAACGTTTCGCAAAGTCTTCATGGTATCCGCGTTCATTCGCGGTGGTTTCTGCGCAAAGACGCGGAAATTCAGCGGCGTTGTCACTAGGGAAGTGTTCAGTGTGCGCGGTGGAGCCTCCATTCCGCATCACTCAACGCCGTCCGCTTCTTTTTTTCGTGCATTTTCCGCTAACCTTGCCTAGTGGTACGTTGCGTTATCAGCTCTTGTTATCAATGGTTCCTTTGAGGTGGCGTGAAAATTCTGCGGTGACAACCATCAAAGCGGTACGCTGCGTATGACGTGCTCTAATTGACGCCGCCACTGCCAAGCCGCGTCACTGGACGCTCCTCTGCTTTGTGTCGAGTATATAAAAAAAGGCCGCTCACTGAAATGACACATTGAAACTAGTATTTGTTCATCTGAGAAACACCCTGCCATGTATCGTCGTCGCAATTAGTCGCATGGTAGGATAGGTTAGTAGTGATGGCCTCGTCCAATCCCGCATGAAGGCGTCATTAAACGAGAGTCGTCAGTCGTGTCCTGTCATTACCCACCTCTCGTTGAGGTAGAAAATCAGAAAGAACAACGATATCGTCCCGCTCAATCAGCAGCGAGATTCGCTCCCTCCGCTTCAGCATGAAGCCGATGTCGAGGAGCTGACAACGTGGTATCTTCTCGAAATCGGAAAGGGGGGGGGGGGAACTTGAAGCCGAGCATAACGCGTGTGAACAGCACTTCTACTGTATTCTTAAAATTTCTGACCTCGGAAGATTGACAAGGGTTCAAGCTTCTACGTCAAAGTCCGATAAAAAACACAAAAAACAATCTGATTAGTGCTGTATTTTTGGTTGTTACAAAGGCCAGTCTAATCATATTATTGCGCTCGCTACTGTTCAAGTTTAGAGTTAATACTATACACCATTAAAATATTTACAAATCTACAGTCCTGCTTACGATCCCCAGAGCCTAGCACGCGCGTACACGTCACTTTGGGAAGGGAGCCAAACCCGCGCCATACGCACGAGCCGTGAAAATGGCCCCGGCCAGGAGCCCTTTGTTGTAAGGGTGTGCACATTGTGTGCACTACTGGGGATTTTAACAAAGAAAAGAAGGCAGCGTTTTTACGATCCCGCATATTTCTGTTTTATAAATATGTATTCAATTATAATGACTTTTCCTATATCGCGACACTTTTGAGTGCGCATATTATGTTTTTTATTCGTAAGTATGAAAAATTGATGATCATACAAATTTAAATTCCCATAAACAACGAATTTCACAGTACTTCAAATTTAACAAAAGTCAACTCCTACAAATATCAAATTTAAAAAACGCGTTTAGAGTTTGATTAAAAATAAATTCCTAGAACACAACATCCTACGATCTGGGGTGGATTTAGAGAGGGAGAATGAAGTGCCCCCCCCCCCCACCCCCACCCTCACCCAAGCTTCATGTCCAATATATACCCAGGCGTGGCAACTGCATTTCCGATTTTAACAAAACTAGCCGTCTCTTCGGTTTATCAAGGTAAACGTACAAAGTGCAGATAAAAATACCCTAACCCGTCGCGCAGGTACGTTGAGTCGAGGCACTTCAAAATTCCTGTCATAGCGTAATTAATGAGCTGCCTGTCGCTGCTTCGAATGTTAACAAAACACGCAAGAATGGCGGCAAGTAAAAAGGCCAAAACAAAAAGGCGGCTTTTGGGGAGGGAGGGGGAGAGCGACGGGAAGGCGGCGAACGAATCGGTGCAAAAAAGAAGGAACATGCCCGGTTGTCAAAGCCGAACGAGACGAAGCGAAAAACAAAATGCGGGCAGGGAAAAAGCGAGGGCGTGGAGGAGGGTCACTCTGGTCGCTGGTATTAGCCGCCAGCCACAAATCGACCAGAGCGGTTAATCAATGGCCTCTCTCGATAACTAGCCGCAGGGGTCTTTCTTATCGTGTCGGGAAATTTCGGACCGCTAAGTGAAATCCACACAAGAGCTTTCGATTAGATAACTGACATGGCCCCTTTGTGCGCGCGTACCATTCGAATCTTCCCGCTCCATTTTCTCTCTCTCTCTCTCTCTCTTTCCTCTCCTTTTTGCCGAAGTGAGCATATTTCATTACAGTCCGCAGGCGCCTTCGGGCGACTGTGATGTCTCGGCGTCATTAGCGAGAACCCGTCCCGTATGCTTGTCTCCGGACGGCCCAACAAAAACACGCAGCTCGACGAGGCTGCATCGGGCATCGCCATGTCCCTTCATTTATCACAGCGTGCCAGGACATTCGCTACGACGAGGGCTTTGGATCGACAGATGGGCGCTTAGCCGAATCTCTGCCGATTAACAAAACGACGATATACATGGGTTCGCGGCTTTGAGTCGGTCCTTTCAGTGCTGTATAGAGCAGGCTCTCTTTATTCTGATCAGATGTTCAACGATTACGAGCTGTAGGTTCTGAAAAGGGTCGCACTGTGCGCGTTTTCGCGCAACGAGGAACACTGTAACAAATGCGAGGTCGCGGTGGCAAAATTTATTACTCCATTTTTGTTTTTGTGACCAAAAGGTCGATGTTTGCAAAGCCTAAAGATTTGTAAGATTTAAAGACACGAGACAAACAATTTATGGTAATTTTTTTTTTGTAAATAAACTAAGTAAAAAATAATAGGATCATAAGTACCGAACTTACGCGACTGGAGATTTTCCCATAAAAAATGCACTGGACCAGCTCCTAGGCATCTTGCAGTTGTTCGTGCAAAAAATAATGTATATATTTTGTTTTGTTTCTATGCTCCCGCCCTGTCACCCAAGTAGCATAATGGGAATAAATCGCAGACAAGTTGTTTCACCCACAAAACACGAGGTTATTTATTAATTTTACCGTCAATACACAAAGATAAATTATGTGACATGAGTGTAACACTTCCTTTGATTAAATGCCCAATACATTACACCCGCCTTTTAAACTTGCCATATATATTTCCGGCCATATACCGAAGGTTGGAGGGCATCAAATAGTCATACGTGAATAGTAATTTTAAAAATTTTAAGAATGGAAAAAGAAACACTAAATGACGTTATGCTGGAATAATTTATAAAGAAATTCGCTTTGACCATCAAATCAAAGGTTTTTGTACAAGTTATACGTTTTAGACATGCACAACATTTATGGTGAAATTTTGGATTAGTTTCAAAATCTTCTCTTTTACCATTTTGCATATGTGCCTACTTTTAACAGCTATACTAAATTAGCACTGCGACTGTAAAATGTTCTTTTAAATAAAAAAACACACAGCTGAAAGCTTTAAAGCCGTTCCTAAGTAAGAGTCAGTGAATCGCACAAGTAAACTGATGAAGTGAATTTCATAAAAACACGCATTCGATTATTGGCTGTGTCCTCAAACAGTGTTAGATATACATACGGGCGGTAAGTAAATTATGAAGTTTACGTAAAAATAAAAACTCCAACGCCGTTGCACCATACCAAGTAAACAGAGCTGAGAAATTCCTTCGCTAAATCCCACAGTTGAATTCACACGAAAGACATTAACTATGACACACGCGGTGTGTCAGGGTACTTCAACGCTCCCTATATAGATGTATAACTTTTACAGTTCTCTTATTTTATTTCTAAGTAGAAAAATGAGTCGGCACATAACACACAACACGTAAAACATAAAACGCACACTTCCATACCCGACACACACGCGTGCGTACCCTTCCGGTCTAAAGCAGTCATTTTCCCCACACACCTCGCTGCGCTGCGGGGAGACGCAGAAGAGCAAGGAGCCGCCAGCCGTAGATGATATGCGAGATCGCGCAGGCTCTCTATTAATGAAATATCAGAAGCAGCTGTCGAAAAAATCCCCGCTTAAAAGCCGTTTTCCTTCGACGTTGAGATGCCGCTCTTTCGTGGCTACGTGCGGTTGCTATCAGTCTCAATCTCTACTCCGATAACGAAAAGAGACAGACTACTAGAATCGTTTTTCGCTGCTTCTCGAGAAGTAGGTACAAGACAAGCAAGGCATGATTCTACTGCGTCTCAAGAGCCCTGTGCAGCGTTATGGGACACACGGACTCGAGCCTCTTCTTACGACGCTGCACAGGGTTCTTGTGCAACTAGAGCATGCTGCACAGCTACACTCGCAAGCCCGTTCCTTCAATAGCACTGCTGCGTGCACCTTGTGAGATGGCGTACAACGTGCAGTACGCAATAACAGGCACCCACCCTACGCTTCGAGGAAGCTGCGCCAACTATGCGAATCACGCAAAGCAGATTTTCTGCTCTGCGAATGTCGCTTTCCTGCCGAGCGCCTGTGACATGGGAGAAGCGCGCTCTAAACTGGAACTGGCCATCCCGCCCATACTTCAAACGCTGAAATAATTTTTCTTCTTCTAAAGTTTGTCTGTCTTTAGTAACAATGTTCAGTACCAATCTATTAGAATTACTAACTTAAAGTTTATAATACGCACATACGGCCACCATACCGACTCGCCCAACAAAGGAGCCTGGGTTATTAGTTACGGAGCAGAATGTAGCAGGGAGGGAATCAGGACGCAGTTTGGCACAAATGGCGCTGCACTCACATCGCAGTCATATTAACCAAAAAACACACAGAAAAGTTTACAACCTCGTAAAATAGGTGCACGCTTAAAACTCGACCTCAAAAGCCTCCCCTCCCCCCTTCCCCCTCTAAAAAAAGAAAATTACAAAATAGCACAGCGTAGAAACAACGCTTTCTGGGCATCCGGAGCGACACAGGTGCGATACACGTCTAGAGCTGTATTTTTCCGTAACATTACGTGCGTGAGACTAATCTTTCGTTTTTAACTTTTACTTTTAATATCAGACTAGGGAACCAGACTAGCAGGACTCTGCTGCAGTTCACAACCCTTCTCCGTTCTCCGACCCACGACTCCCTCCCAGAGGAGCAAATAAACACGGGGTACGGACTAAAGCATCGAAACTTGGGTAGAAAACGGAGAGGAAAGCTAGCTTCCCAATACACTTGGATCCCGCTGATCCCACCGCCTCCCTCCCAACCCAATCCGAAGAGCGGCGGGAACGGGCGGCAAATGAACAGAAGGGGGGAAACTCTCGGCCAGTCTGACAGTCAACAGTCAGCCCCGTATATTGATTGGCGCCGATGAGAAAAGGGGGCGGGTTGTGGGGAGGGGAGTCGTAGTGCCGGGAGAGTTCCAACCGTACTCCAGAATCAGTACGGAGACACGCACGCCAAAGCGGCCGTTCGAATCCCAGCCTCCGGCCAAGTCGGATCGAACCTACGCGCCTAGGGGATTCCACGTCGGTCGGGCAGAGAGAACGTCGGCCCAAGAGGCGCCCCGGCGTCCTTCTGCGCCACCCCGATCTGCCGGGCGCCGTCCCATTTGTCGTCTCGCCGCTCCACGCAACAAATGGAGCGCGAAGAAACGAAACAAAAAATGCACAAAAAACTAAAACTAACCCCCCCAAATTTTGAGCAGCGCGTCATCGAGCCTTCGAGGGTCGGATCTTGTTGCTTCACTCTTCTCTATACACCGACCGCTCTGCGTGTGTTCGTGCGTCTCCGGGCTTCGGACGGCACGTTTAATCCGCCCCAAGGACAGGCTTCATTTACCTGTCCCGGTGTTCCTTATTGGCCCTTCACTTTTGTTCCTCCAGGGGCCCTCGGGCGCGACTGCCGGTAGTACGGACGCCTTCGTAAAGGAAGCTCAGGATGTCGCCGCCTCGGCAGCTCGACGCGCTTATCGCCAAATCACGGCGTTGCTCTCAGCTTCACCCCTCCATTTCTTGCTCCTTCCGCCGAGCGTGATCCCTTGGATGAGATTCGCCGAACACAAAGGAGAGCGGGGCAGTGATCTCGGCTTTAAGGCACTGTCGAGAAAGAGACGGGCGGAGGCCGCTTCGCTATCGCGTTTTCCACTGCCCATAAGACGCGTCACGACAGATGGGACTTACGTGCCGCGAGCATTCCATCCACTTCGCAGCCCGGAAAAGGCGTTTTCAAACACCGCGCCCGTGTCCGTCGTAAAAATAATAAATAAATAAATAATAATAATATTAAAAGGAGGGGGGGGGGCGATGAAAACGCGCGCGAGAAATTTTCGACTCCATAATTTCGTCGAATAAACACCCCGAATTAAATGCCCCTTAACGCTCAGCTGTAAGCTCCTTTCATGTTTGGCAGAAACGTTTTTGTCAGGCAGCGCGAACAAAAAGCGCCTTTCTCAGCGCATATTATCTGGACGTTTATTAAGGATAGAAGCAAGATAAAACAAAGCAAGAATTATAGCGTAGACTGCTTAGCGTGTCGGCATCAAGCAGTACTTGGATAGCGCATTTATACCTGATTGAGGTGCTATTTATCAGGTGGAAAACAAAATGTGGAGCAGCACATGAAAGCACCCAACCAGCATGAGGGATCCACGACGACCACCACCTTCGATATAAGGCGTTTTCTGCGTGTGTGTTGAAACTTACGTACAATAATTTCTCACGCGATCAATTTCTAACATTACAAGTGTTCGGTAGCATGTAGGAACAACTATCTCAGTCATGTAATACTATTCAACCAGATAATTGGCAATAAAAAAATTGAATTATGCTCGTCAAATTTTTAATTTTATAATAAACTGCTGCGGAAGATTTCTTTGTATTAAACAGTTTAATTAAACAACTGTTCCGTATTATCAAACGTACGTGGACAAAAATATGAAAAAGGAAGCCAATTTTATATAACGTTCTTCTGTACCTTATTAAAGGCTTAGAGCACTTCAGAAACAAAAGTGATAGCCACAACTTCATTCGTAAATGACAAATCGAGCAAGCGAATAGCAGTTTAAAATTTTATTTTCCATCATTTCTCCAAATTGCTTTCTAATGTACAATGGGAAAGTGGAAGTTGTACAATTATTTTCACCTTATCTTTCAAACATACACCGGAGGCCTCGTGCATCAAACGTAACCACCCCAACGCCTAGGACTGAACGATCATTTGAGTCCGTTTTATTCCTTTTGGATGATACCGAAAGTTAAAAAAGAGGCGAAATTCAAATCTTGAGGCCCTACACGTTTGAGCGAGATCGCTTGACGGAAGTCTGGATTCTAACTACTGAACAAACATTCTGCCACTTTTTACGTGTTATTTTTTTTTAATCTGGAGTATGAAAGTTTTTTAATCCTTTCTTTTACATGAAAATTTAATTTTTATGTTTATTAAGCTTTATTTTGTCTAAATTTATTCATTTCCAACTTTCGTAGCTCGAATAGTGTTAATTTTTCCACTGGAAAATCGGGGTACTGATAGAGCGGCGAAAAAAAAAAACACTTACGCAACCCGTTAGGAGACACACCGCGACAGCTGAGGTGTGACGTCGTAGCCGCTAGGGGGTCATTTCGGAGCAGATAGATTGAATGAACGGTAAAGGGTTCGAGCGCGCGCCATAGAGTCCACATAGGCGTTTCGTGTTAAAAAACCGAGTAACACACCGGACGAAAATTCCATAGCGTTTTGGAACCGATGAGGGTGTATTTAGTCGAGAGAATTTCAGCTGTCTGCGTGAGAAGGGAGCGTGTTTTCGTACGTCACTACGGTAGAAATAGTCACACGTGCTAAACGAAAAGCGACGAATAAACAGAGACAAGGAACTAGACAAGACGAAATGAACTCTCAAATGAAGGTTTGTTGAAACAAACACAGACTCTTAATACCATGCTTTTGCAACCGATGTGTACCTGTGAGGGGGCTGAGAACCAGTCAAGCTGCATGGACAGCTTTATCCTCAGCTCCCACCATATTTATATGGTAAATAAAACTATATTTATATTATCATTACTGTATTTCTGGCTATTCGTTTGGAAAATCAAACTATGTATCTGTCAGGTGCATTGACGGGGAACCAACGCACTTGATTTCCCCTTGCTTTCTCATACAGAATGCAATGTAAACTTCTCAGGCAGTTTTACCTGCGTATCTCCCGAGAGAATTGTTTGTGCTAATTCTCGGTCAGATGGGCACCTATCCCAGTGCACTGCCAGATTGCCTCACGGAGGCAGTTTTACTGACCATGCATGTTATCTTGCTTGGTCGTTATATCTTGTTATCAGCGGCCCGTGGAATGTTTGGGCGGAGTGCCGAAAATAGCCCGCGTCGATATGGAACGCGGTTTATAGCGCGAAACCGCGAAGTGTCCTACAAGCAGCTATCGCTGCAATATCGCTGTAAAAATGCGTTGGTATGACCTTTGCAAAACGCCAGACACGTCCCCCTTTGGGAAACGCCAACGCTGACCCCATCACGTTTTCCTTTTGGCTTTCTATTTTGCTTCCTCTATTTTTAACGCCTCTTTTTGACTTCGTTATGGGATCAGTGTTAGCGTTTCCCAAGGGTCATGCTAACGGATTCTCTAAGAATCCATCAATGGATCTTCCCGTAATTTTTTCACCCCTTTTTTGTACTCTGCCTATCAGAGTACGTCGACGCCCTTGAATACTGTCATTCATATCACTCGTGGCAAGAACCACAACCATACCACTCAGGGAAACCGCGAAAGAACCACATCCATATCACTCGTGGAGGGAACCGCATCATCGTTTTAACTACACACACGCATCACAGCCGACGCACCGCTACTACGGAAACCCAGAGCGAAGAACAACCGTCGACAGCAGAGCGTTAACTGAGCACGACCGCATTCCACCGCGACGTGGCGCAACACCTGCCTGATAACAAAGCCATAGTGCTGTGCTGAATGAGATGGCGCGTCATCAGAGAAGGCCAACGCTGGGCACAGATTGGACACGACGACTGCGTCAACGTTCGGCTCAAAGTTTGCTCAAAGCCAAGTGCTGACGCAGCACTCGTTTCCTATCTCTGTCCAGCATTGGCCTTCTCTGATTAAGTCATCTCATTTAGCACTTCCGCTTTATTATCTAGGAGGTGTTGCGCTGTGCCTCCTCCTCTGGCTTCGCGCCAGCTGTGCGCGCGAATGTGCCGAAAAAGAAAGGGCTCGTTTTGACGAAAACCCGGCAGCGTCTGTCAATTTGTTAGCGCCGGGGAGAGAAGGAGAGGTTGGCGCGTGCTCACGTCAACGCGTCGGAACAATGGGAGCGTCGCATGCGGCAACTGACAAACGAAAGACACCACCGGGTTTTCGTCAAAACGAGCGTCCTAATGCTAACGCATTAAAAGTCATGACGCGTCAACAAGAATCTGCAACGTGGACAGGTGCGCTCGTGAGCATATACAATATTTGCCCCAATGTAGAAGACGTTATAATCGCTCTGTAGCTTGCGAACCTGACTCAGTTCAGCCACAGCCTGCTCACTTATTTCGAGAGAACCAAATTTTGCGATAGAAGTTGAACTGATACATGGACCGGTTTAACCACCGTCTCGCACACTTTCGACGTGTTCGAGTGCAAAAAATTTTTTTCTCTCAAAGGTTCCTGGTTTTCGAAATTGGCAAAATACAGGTCGCGCACGTGTTCATATTTAAATAAATGGTAAAAAAACTGCTGCTTCCGTTTTATGCGTGTAAAGCCGCGCTGGCAGTGCTAATACATCATACAAAAGCCACCTGCATACACTGTCTAAGGCGTGCTTCCTCCTTGTATGACAGTCGTGGGCTCCGTGGCTGTGCTACACCACAGTCCACTAATACGCTTCGTTTCGCAATGCAGGTTTTGCGGCTCCGTCTTCGCCCGTGTGCTGTTCGCTACACTGCTGACTGCCGTCTCGGATATCACTTCGGAACGTGTGCCCTTCTGCTCGGTCGCTGTAAAATTCGGCGCGACCGCTTTTCGTTCGTTTTCGTTCGGAGAGTAAAGAATGCCCCCGCCAAGCTGTGGGAAACGCGAGTACCGGTTGGATTCAGGCGTATCAGGATCCCTTTCCGAGCGTGCCCGCCGTACTAGCGCCATACAAGCGGTGCACATTCGTGTGGCAAGGGAGCCGAACTCGACACCTGACGTCAGGATCAACGAAGGAGAAAAGCAAACGCGAGGTGATGTCGGATTTAACGAAGGGCGTTAGTGGAGAATGATGTCAGCATCAAGGGTTTTTCTCTAGCATTTTATTTTCTAAAAAGAGAGCTGCGCGAATGCCGGGCTATTTAGGGACTGAGGTGTCCTAGCGGCAGCGTTCTTGTCAGGAGGTTGGTGGGAAGGCCTATCCTCGAGGAACCGCGGAGAGAGTCCGCGAGGCGTCCAGAAAGTTCCCTTTATAATTAAAAAAAAAGAATTTGCTGTCACCCCCAACTTTCTTGGACATCAACGCCTCGGCTCACGCACTACAATTAAAATTTCAACTGAGCGACAACAAACATCGCAATGTTCCCCGGGCACAATTTTAGACAACTATCACGAAACATTAACAAGCAGTAATTAAACTTTTGGACGAGCATACTTTCTAATCCACACTATACATTCTTGACAAAAAAACCGCAATGTTCCCGCGGACTGTAAATGCCTGGGTATCATTGAACGCAAATAAATTAGAATTTTGATAGTGCGTTAAAAAAATGTTTATTCGATGGAGTGTCCCTGAAAGTTGGCCATGATATTTCCTTTCTCTGTAGAGCCAACTTCAGCGAAGTCGCAGGGATTCCGCGACACCTCACAAAGAAAGGACCACCGCCATCAACATCTACTGTCGCAATGTAGGTGTCCGTCATCCATCCGCTTTACCTGAGTCATCGCATCTGTCAGAGCCACCCAATGTTACTAGCCACCATTTAATCGCTGCGTCCTCAACTCAGCGTGGGAAACCCCATCGTCATCAACAGCCCAAATCCCGCCAACTATAAAACAGCAACGGCAACGGCGACGGCCGCCAGCGACGCTTTGTGGGCTCAGTGGCTGTGCTAAACTACAGTCCACTAATTCGCTCGTTTTCGCTATGCACGTTAATAAATCGTGCCGTTTTTATTGTAAAAACAAATCAAATAAATACTATCTCATGCAGCTGCCGAGCCTGCAGTTTTGCATTTCCGTTGTCTTTGAATGTGCCGAAGTCATTCGTCCCATACTATTGTTGTCAGACGACGTTGAAACAAACCCGCGACCCCTCACTCCTGAAGCTGAACTCGCTGAGCTAATGAAACATTTCTACCGGTTTATGTAAGCCAATTGCTGAGGTTCAAGGCCTCAAAATTCAACTGCAAACATCGGACGGAAGAATACCCAATTTGAGGACGCGAATGGCCGATCTAAAGGGTCACTACAAACTTCTTGACACCTTACGAACTGACCTCGAAGCTGCACGCGCTGACGCCGCACTAACCGTTCTTCACGTCTGTAATATAGACGCCCGTGTGAACGACGCCGAGGATCATCGTGACGAAACAGTTATATTTTATGGTCTTCCCGATCCCGGTCCATCTGAGTCCTTTGCCCAGTCAGAGGGAAAGAGTAACTGAAAACTACTCTGACAACCTGCGGATGACTTTAGATCCTAAAGCAATAAAAAGAACGCACTGTCTGTACTTGGTTCACCCTCAAGCTGAGACTGCATGCAGCCATAGCTACAAGCGCGAGCTAGCCCCCGCTCCTGGCTTTGAGACGTGCATTTCTAGCGCGAGTGCTCGTTCTGCGGAAGAACGATTCAAAGCAGCGACCCCGAGCTCTGTGCTTGTGGCATTGGCTGCAGTCTCAGCTTAAGGCTGCTTCACACATCTGCGTTCGTTGCATTCGCATGCACTGAAATGACCGTAACGACAAATCACCGGGACAAGTGTTCGCCGTAACAGACAGCATGGCAAGCGATGCAAGGGGCATAGCTTCGCGAAGCAGTCCATGAGTTAGAGTCCTTCCGGTGTTTTAGACGTTACGGTAATTTCGGTTGCAAGCGAACGCGACCGTTGCGAATGTGTGAACCAGCCTTAACGCCGCATTCACACTGGCGATTGAACCGCGTTCGAAAAGCGCTTGCGTACGTGGTTGCTTAAAGTTCCAGCATACAGTTTCACGCGCGTTTGATGATGAAAACGAGCGGATCCGCTTCGTGGTTGCAATATCAAGCGCCAGTGTGAATGCACCTTGAGGGTGTACGGAGTAAGCACCTTTCCATAAAAGCGTATGAGGGCGCGTTCATTGCTGTGTTCGTGTGTTTTGCACGCGCGCTTTCTGGCTCGCCGCAAATATACCTTTTGCCAAATTACCCAAGCATCAAAAAGAGCGACTGGGAAAGTAGGTACTACACGCGTGGCAAGCGTTCGCCTTATCTGTATTAAAAATGTGAAGTAAGCGACCAAAATAAGACGTTGATGAACGCGCGGTGCAAAAGCGCCATTTGCTTTAAAGTTTTGCTTTAGAACAGTTACTGCCGCAGAAGGCAGTACGCGCAGCACGTGTGACTACACTCGCGCACGCTCCTTGAGCTTGGGTAATTTACAGGGTCTGTGAGCGGAGTGACATGTGCTGGACGATTTAGAATTTTGATGAAACGACCGTGAGTTTGTGAACAGTGGAAACGCATAGGAGTATCTACTGGCGGCCATAGCTGTGTGCGCGGCTGCTGAGCGCGTGCTGACGGCGAGCTTCCGCAGTTCTTTTCGCAACGTGCATTGCAGCACCATCAAGATTGCCGGCCTTAGCAGCCTATGAATGTCAGGCTCGTTTCGAGCATGCGCTCTAAACATCGCCTTCAAATATAGCGTCCAGTGAATAGGGCGTCACACAGCCGGACGCTTCCGCCCACTAGTTGTAAAGCTAACAATTTTCAAGACCAAGGAAGCTATTCTTTCAAATTGCTGCAAACTAAAAAGGCACGAATATAGCATTGGCGAAGACTTCTTTCGTCCAATTCAAAGTTCCCGGAAGCCCACCTGGTTGATTTTGCTAAAAATAAATCGACCCCCTTTGCACTTCGCTACAAAACCTTGTTCATCATCACGAAACGCTACGTCTTGACCGAGTTATCGCAAACTGTAAAGAAAATCGCATAGCAACCTCACTGCCGCCAGCCAGTATAATAAATCGCCCCAAAACCCCCCAGAGCAAATCATTCCCTTTCTGTCATGTTTACAAACATGCGTAGTTTTCTGCCGACACGAGAACTGGTGTTTAATATTGTGCCGTAATCTGGTAGCAGCTTATTGATCCTAACAAAAACGTAGCTATCTAGCAACGTGACTGAAACTAAAGTCCTGTCTGATTTACCGAATTGCCAACTTTTTCGTAAAAGATTGTGAGGGCACACGAGGGGCAGGTGTGGTGTACTCATTGCTGCCAGTAAACAATTGTCATGCTCTGCCATTGACCACCCATCTGATCTTGAGATAGTATTGCTTATCTGTCGTGCAGTCCCCCAAACTGTACTACTAGGCATGTGCTACAAACCGCCGTATAACAGTCCCAACTTTTCTCGCAAACTTAGCGATGCCGTAAGTCAACTCACTGCTAAGCAGCCCAACGCACATATCCTTTTTTTGTGGGATTTAGTTTCGAGTGTAGATTAAACGAACCCAAAACCGCTAATAGTAGGCAACGCAGGGGCTAGCAAATTCGTTGAAGTTTGTCTCAATTTTAATCTCACCCAAAAGGTATCGAAACCAACGGGCGTCACACGGGAATCTGATATAATATTAACCAGCGATCCTAACAGTCTATCGTTCATAAATGACCTTTTTGAAATCTGCGACCATAAAGTCATTCATACTGCTTTTAATTTGTTCCAGAAATAAGTCAGGCTGAAAGAAAAACAACCCACCTATACAGCAGATGTAAATGCGATGCAATAAATAATTATCTTAACTATCTTTTTTTCAGCTTTCGAAGTTATATTTTATGACAGATCGATTCACGAAAAACTGGTTCACTGTAAAAAAAAAAACAAGATGAACAAGCTCGCAAATGAAAGCATTCCCACCACCAGCTTTCGCGCTTATTATCAGAAACCTTGGCTTACTAAAACCCTAAAAGGGCTAGAATACAAGAAGAAACGTCTTTCCCGCGCAGTCAAGCTAAACGCAAATCCCCGTGCGTGGGCAAAAATACTACGCGGCCTGAAGACGCATATTTCACCGCAATCCGAAGCACGACAGAACTTTTTTTTTATGTTGATTCGAAAACCATCTTGATCAAAACCCCGAAATTTTGAGAAAAAAAAATATAAATCCGCAGCAGATGCATAATGCTGCCCTAACCAAAACATCGGGCTAAGTTGAAAATGATGAGAGAAATATACTACGTTTCATAGGTTTTTACCAAAGAATCTGATGTGTCAATTTCTATGCCACCTGCAAATATGAAATGTGCAGTGCCCCCCGTCACATTTCTCACTGGAGGCATTTAGTCTGTGATCGGAAACGACAAGCTATCATCGTCAACAGGCGTAGATGAAATCAACTCTAAACTATAAGAAAATACCAAGCATTTATCTGCAACATATTTGTGTTTCCTATTCGTTAGTCACTCTGAACAGCTAACATACAGAAATAATGGAAAGTTGGAACGGTCGTTCCTGTTCACAAATAAAAAAACAAAGATTTTCACACACTAAATTACCGTTCCATATCCTTAACGAATGTGCCCTGCAAGATCACAGAATATGTCATATACTGTAGTGCTTTTTCTAGACTCAATCAACTTTTGCCATCTTTCGCAGTACAGATTTCGCGATGTATTTTCTTGCGATACTCAGCTGGCCATCTTCTTCTTCATGATGTGCATGCTAATCTTGACTAACATACACGCCATTTTCCTAGACTTTTGCAAAGGCATTCGACGAAGTATCCCATAAACGTTTGCTACTAAACCTCACCCAGCTTAAAGGGCCCTGCAACAACTTTTTGACTGGTTTTTAATTTGCACCGAACCTGAGCGCACTGAACGTAGTAACTTAATGAAACTTTCTTTTCTCAAATTTCCTTTATTTTAAAAGTTATAGACAACTTAGAATTACAAAAACAAGCAAAAAATAACCTGCTTCATGACGTCGTAGGTCCTGGCTTGAGTGGCCGTGAACTAGAGGAGGGGTAGTGAGCCATTCGAGCGCTCACGGCTGCCGCACTCCGTGTCGACGGCTCGAGAGGGCTCCACTAAAGCACGTGTTGGATAGGTTGTATGCAGCGGGCGGCCAGGGTGGCTCGCATTGCATTTGCTGCGCGATTAAAGACTATTTCGGCATAACACTTCATTGGCCACAAAACAACAGCAAACACGGGGTAAAGATCAGTTCACAACGGGAGCCACTTCGCGCTGCCATACCGCCAAAGGGCCAAATCAGCCAGCAGGGCCCGCGCTGAAGGCCTTCGAACGCTCGGAGCCGGTCGGACCTTCGAGCCGGTATACGACCGCAGCGTCGCCGCGTACACCCGGGACCTTTCCGTGTCGGCGCCTGATCCCACTACTCCTTTCTAGTGTGCGCCGCCTTTTCCACCGCCTGGTGGCGGGTATGTCGACGGGTCATTTCTTGTTTCCGTACTTTATAAACTGCGTTTGTTTCTTTTCTGATCTAAAATACTGAACAAAAACTACTTTCATACATAATTGAAACGGTTCCCGACACGTATATTTTGTATCTTGACTAAAAAAAAAAGCTCTAAGCGGCTCTGACCAGTAGTAAAGGCCAGGACCTAAGACGTCACATATCGCGCGCTTTCGGCAACGTGGGTCGCCCTCGTAGGTGGAAGAGGAGTTTCCGCGTCGTCCAGTTAAAATATGACGCACTGATATTTAGTCACTCTCTCCGTGCCCGCTGGCTTGCCCGAACCCCAGAGAGACGGGAAACCGCAAAAAAGGTAGACGCTTAAATTTGATTGCAGGGCCCCTTTCACAAATTCCGATATTTTAATATGGATTAAAGAATTCCTTAATAACCGATCACAATCTGTCCTTGTTAACAACCAGACCTCTGGTCTTCTCCCAACAATATCAGTAATATCACGTGTCCCCCAAAATTTGTCCTTAATCCCCTCCTTTTTTTTTTTTTTACAGTGATAGTTTGAGTGGGACACTTTGCGGTTTCGCGCCGTTGACCGCGCTCCATATTGACGCGGACTCTGCCAAAACATTGCACGGGCCGCTGATAACAAGATAGCAAGCAAGCAAGATAGCATGCTGGTCATGCATGGAAACAGGCGAACATACGTGGTCAGTAAAACAGTTCCCGCTAGGCAATCTGGAAGTGCAGTGGAATAGGTGCCCTTTTGACCCACAATTAGCACAAAACAACAATTCTCGGGAGATACGCCGATAAAACTGCTTTATAATTTTACGATGCATTCTGCATCAAAAAGCAAGGAGAAAGTAAGTGCGTTAGTGCTTGTCAATGCACCTGACAGGTACACTTTTATTTTCTAAGCGAATAGCCAGACAGATGGTATTAATAGTGAGTGTTTGTTTCAATAAACCTTCATATGAGAGTGCGCTTCGTCTTGCCTACTTCCTTGTCGCTGTTTATTAGAGGCTTTTCGTTTAGCACGTATGACTATTTGTACCGTAGTGACGAACGAAAACATGCTCCCCTCTCACACAGAGAGCTGAAATGCTTCTCTACTTAAAGGTGCCCTGAGGAGGTTTCTGAGATCACCTTAATAAGGGCGATAACTCTCTCTGCTGGCTCTAAGCATCCTAGAGATGCCTAAATCACGACGATAGGCGGTCGATTTTCCTATTAAAAAAGCAATCAAAAATTGCAACACAGCGATTTCATCTCCGGCGATGGGAGGAGCATGTTCCGAAACCAGGACCACTGTCAGCCAGTAACAAGCGAAGAATCCTCGCGCCTCCGACCGGTGGAACCGCGGAGGGATATCTCGAATGCGCGCGGCTACTTGCCCATACAGCCTAGATTACGATTCAACCCACCGAGTGCGCGCTCGAGGGCTGACGACCGCACACATCACTCCCGCAAAACAAAACAAGAAAAAACAGTGTGCTGTTCTTAAGACGATAATTGCAGTGTTATGTTCCCTCTCCAAGAACATTTTTCGACTACTCTTAATTGGTCTTATCATCTACAAAAGCATACACATTTTGTAAAAACAGCGTTTGCAACCACAACGAACTGTCGCGTTTTCATTGGTCACATGTCGTCCTGGCTGCCGGGACAACTCTCCTCTCATCGCCTGAGATGACCTCGGTGTGTTTGATCTTTGATCGCTTTTTTAATAGAAAAATTGGCCGAGCATCGTTATGATTTATTGATTTCTAGATGCTTAGAGCCCACAGAGTGAATTATCGCCATATTTAGGCGATTTGATAAACCTCCTCAGAGCGCCTTTAATACACCTTCATTGGTTCCAAACCGCTATGGAATTTTCGTCCGGTGTTACTCGGTTTGATACGAAGCACCTATGCGGACTCTATGGTGCGCGCTCGCACCTTCATTCAGCCCATTCTTTGCGAAATGACACCTCAGCGGCTCCAACGTCACACCTCAGCGGTCGCTATGTCTGACCTTACAAATTGCGTAAGTTTTTTTGTTTTTTGTTTTTTTAACACATCAACGATTTACTGCTACATGTATCTTGTCATATTAGTATGTTCGCTGACAATTGCGTTATTATCGTCGAGTTACAAACGCGTCTGACCACGTCAACCCTCCAGAATGACATTAACCAAGCGCAGCAATGGCGCGACGACCGTTGGCTAATGCCACAAAATTGTAATAAATGTAAAGTCATGTTTTTTCACCGCCGTCGCAACGCTCTTCTCTTCCGCTGCACTATCACTAATGTCCCCGCAGAATGATCCGAATCCTATAAATACATTGGTTGGTGTCTCTATATGAGCATCATCTATCCTTGCGCACGCATATCACCAATATCATATCTCAACTGCAAACAAAACACTGGGAAATTTTAAAAATCATTTAGCATCCCCCGCCCCCTTCTCCGCAATAGCAAATATAGTTCCTCCAATATTTCGGGCGCGCCGCAAATGCAAGGTTCGTGCCCGGATGCAATCGCGATAGACCCGTCAGATCGGATGGTAATGTGACACACTTCAGACGCGCAAGGATGCAACTTCGCGAGATGAGACCTTTCGGTGTAGTGACGGCTAGGACTCTCCTTCCCCAGTCAGGCGGGGCTCCGCTGCGGTTATTGAAAATGACAACGTGTCGCTCGATTTCATTATTATGCCAGTTCACCGAGCCGTCAGAGACTGTTTTCGGCGGCATAGGTTTTAACCTCCCAGGAAATTGTTTCTATCAAGTTCGGCGATCAGCGATCGGTGTCTATCTTGAACAGCTAAATCCGGCATGGTTAGGTGCATGTTTTCGTTATCATTGATGTTATCATTGACGACGCCACGAGTTTCAGTGTACTGTACCGCATACCGAACTTCTACATTATTGACAAGTTATGCGTGCACAGCTATCGACATCTTTTTTTTTTTTAAATTGTAAATGATCCGCAGCAGTATCGCACCAAGAGTACGGGTGACCGACTGAGGACTCAGATTATTGCCTCCGCATTTTCATTTCATCCCTAAACGAAGTTACGTTTCAGGCGCGTGACCTGCATCAAAAGGACCATGAAACGATACAGGCTCCCAACTTTGTTAACTTCATATCGCGTAGGACACAAAGAGCCAACACACGAGGGTAGAAAGCCAGAAACGTGATTTCCGCTGTGAGAGCGTGAAAATGAGAACGGACCATCGTTTTCTTTCATTCTTCTCACCTTCAGAAAGCTTTTCTGACCTTATCATCGTCCGTCAGGGTCTAAACAGTTCCGGGTATGTCGCGAACGAATGCGGCTCACGGGCTGAACTTAAAAAAGTGCGTCACCGGTCGGCTTGACCTCGGTAAGAATCGATTCGTCGGCGAGTTTTCGGGTCCGCATTCGTGGCCAATTAGTGTGCTGACGGAAATCACCGACTAACAGTGTCTGGAGTACAGTATGTCCTCCGAGTGTTGTCAACGCAGGAGTGTAACTCTGATAAAGGACGCTGGAGGCCCAAGCCGGCGAAAGAACGTCCGACGACCTCAAGAAAAAAAGGAAGTTTTGCGCATTGTTCCTACGCCGCGCAAAATTTTTCTTACGAGATTTGGCTGTCGGAGGAAGAAGCAATGCTTTTAGCGTTTGAAACATGCACGTCTTGATAAGATGACATATATATAATCTAAAAAGCACCTAGATGTGTCTTCATCATCAACATAAAGGGGTATTCAGCAATTCAGCGAGGAGCAGGCCATTTTTTTTTTACTACAATTCTTGAGATGAAAACGAGTGTAGTTTAGGAGGTGTTCAGGTTTCTGCGTTGCTTTCTGTAACAGCCATCGCGTCAACTGAAACGAACGTCAGGGATCAGTTCGAATCAGTATTTCAGCGAAATCGAGAAGGAGCATTCGCACCGGAAGCAGAATCACAACCGCAAAGTGCTTAAGCCCGTTTCTGTCATTCAAAGCGCCCAAATGCGAGCCGGAATTTTTATACCAACCGCAATCTCAGCCGTTTTGAGCCTCCGATTTAACTGCCAGTCTAAATGCACCATTGGTGTCTAGTATGAGAGAACGCGCGAACACTTCGATCTTCATCGTGTCGCGACGAAAGGCACAGACCTGGATAGAGCTCACCAGTAGCCCACTGTGGTACTGAACTCGTCACAAATAAATCGACACGCCCTCGTAAAAAATAACTAGAAATCAAATAAACGCCCTTTTTTCTTTAATATTAAACGGCTCAAATTAAGCTTTTGGCTCACTACCCTCATGCGCTAGCAAGCTGGCGTCACACTTCGTAATACGCGTATTCCTACAGTAGATTATGGTCCAATGTTATTTTACGGTTTCTTTAATCTCGATAAAGTGCGAGAAACCCCAAGAGCAGACAATGTTGAGTATCAGCACACTATGTATTATATCGACGCAGACAGGCCCCACGCAAATTAAAAGAGGGCCTTTCGTCAACGAGTGAAGCGAAAACTTCGAAACTGTTGCATTCGTTACGAGGATTTATCATTATTTTCCTCCAACATCGCAGGAAGAAGGTGGTGGTTTCGTTTTTATTAACATTAACAAAGCTGTTTTGCGAAAACTTCTCAAAACGGCGCTGTTAATCTGCCTTTATGGTGATGCAACAGAGATAAATTCGTACTGAACGGTTCTTTAACCTATAAATGCAAAAAGAATGCCGTTGTTCATTGTTTTCGCGCCAAATATCAGAACAAAGCTAACAGTTTGCGTCCTGGCGATTTAAAGCAGCGGTTACAATAGAAACAACGGTACCCTAGTTAAAGAAGCGCCTTTTGTTCAGCGAGCCTCGCATCAAACGTTTATCACAGCGTAGGGCACAACGCAACCCGAGCGCGCCGCGGGGACAGGCGGACGAGGGGCGGACACGATCTGGGGACAAGTCTCGGAAAGTGCTTTCTGTCGCGTTTGCCCGTAACGAGAGCCGCGCGCTCAAAAGGGACGTGGCAGCCCCGCATAGCTTCCGTGTGAAAGGGAAAGCCATCGGCGGCTGGGTTCGTGGTAGCGGGGCAGCCGCCGCCGCCGCCGGACGCTGGCGTTTCAATGTCCCGCTGCAAACAAAGCTCGACACGCGAAGGACGGCCGCACGTATAGGGCGCCTCGACCCACTGGACTCCCTCCACTTCGACGGAGCAGAAAGCTGCGTAAGCGCCAACTCCCCGCCCAAACACAATTCCGAGCGCAGAGGAGGAGGGCCCAAAACGGCCTTAAAACAAAAAAAGAGACTCCCTCCTCCCTGCGTGGGCCGAAGAGCTAGGCTGATGGCAAACTGAAGATAAACAAGGAAAAAGAACTCGCGCGTGCACACACACACACACAGAGTCACATACCCACACACCCAACGGCAAATGAGTAAAAAAAAAAAGAAGAAAAAGAAAAGAAGTTTATTGATCGGCCAGTGAGGAAAGCACGTTCCCCGCGCGAGTTTTCCAGACTTGTTTCCTTCCTCGGTTTCACTGCTCGTTCCTTGTTTTCTCTCCCTCCCACGGCTCCCGACTTTCTCTTTATCTGGCTCTCGAATCCGCGACGCAAATATATACTCCACGGATAGCTTTCGCCAGCAGCACAGCCGCGCAAACGGGTAATACCGGTACCTGAAAAAAAGAAAGATTAAAAAAAAAAGGAGGGCGTTCAAAAACAAAAGGTAGGTAGCAAAGTCAAAGGACAAGCGAAGAATGCGACGAGTGCAGCACTGGCTCTCGTATCGGCTACATAGAGGCGCGAGCCATCGTGGAGGCGGCCGACCGACCCGGTAAAGAATGTTCGGGGGGGGGGGGGGGGGGGCAATTGTTCCGAGCCGTGGGGAAAGGGGGGCCTGGATGGATTCCTCCCGGTGTAGCGGCTCGCTCAGATTGCGTCCCGTGCGCGCCTCTATCGCCGACAGCAGGCGCGGAAGAGGAGCGACCACTCGGACTTACAACTTCATAATACCTCCGGTTTCCCCGCCTCCTCCACAGTGGGCCTGCAGAGACATTGGAGTGCCGACGCAGAGAAAAGCGACCAAGAAAGCTCTTTGAAGAATTGCCAGAAAGGAAAATGAGCGACGCACCTCGTTTTTTTTTCCCGTGTTTGTTTTCGTCCATTTTATTTTTTTTGTATTTTCCCTTTTCGGTGTGCGCGAAGGCGCGCAGGAATGGAACTAAGTGAAACAAAGGCCATAAAGAAAAAAAGACGTCGATATGTGTTTTCTGTAGATCGGTAAATAAACGCGCGACAAAACGTTATGCGATCGGAGAAGGGAGAGGAGACGACGGGTGGCTTTATTAAATTACGGTTGGGAGTGGGGAAATGCCGGACAGTTGCGCAGTCTTTATTGTCAGTGGAACGAGTCCCAAAAGAAAGCAAGCGGCCGTTGGCTTGATGCATGGACCGCGCGTGGCATCGTGCTACCACAGGCAAAAGAACAGAGTACGCCGTTGGATTTTACGTTGCTCCAGACACCTGTCCCGTTGTTTGTTTTGTTTTCTTCTTGTCTTTTTTTTATTTACTGTGCAGGTAGCGCGGCTAAAAGACGGCAATAAAGTAAGATACGAGCACACTTACGAAGTTCCGAAAAGTCCTTCTATGGTACCTGGAGTGTTCGCGTAGCAAAACCGTTATTTGGCGCTACATCGCACGCGCTCGTATCTCTTTCATGATGACCCATCGAAAAGTAGTCGCCGGGTGTATGCCGGACTTGTGAAAAACGAACTGGGGCGCCAATACCACTTATTTACAGGTATAATGTGAATTGAAGAAAATGAAAGACGTTTACAACTCTCTGTAATGCCGAATTAGAGCGCAGCTCTTGAGGAGGGGAGAGGGAGGGTACGGAGGGGACGGTATGCCTCTTCTCCTCCCTCCTCGTCTACTCCTCCCCTGGTCCTCGCCTCCTCCCCCTCTTCCCCTCCTCCTCCCTCCTCCCCTCCTCCTTCTCCCTCCTCCTCCATCCTCCTCCCTCCTCCTCCTATTGTTTGAAGACCGCTGTCTTCGCGGCGTTTCCATAGGAGTTATGCCTTTTTTTTCTTTTTTCTTAGGTAAGCTCGCTCTTTGCAAATTTTATAGAAAAATGCACCCCCTATGGGCAATGCTGCACAAAATCGGAGCACGATAGGATAAGAAACCGATTTTTGCGGTCGATTTAAATAGCCTGGCCGCTATTCGAGACACTGGGTATAACTAAGGTTTTGTGTTTTCAAACAAATTGGAAAGAAAAACCACTTGACGATAAAATGTTTGTCATTCAGGATTTACCCGAGAAACTCTTCATCTCAAAATCAAAAATACACAAAAAAGCGGTATTCTGTAAATAATTTTTATCAGATCACACAGCCAGTGGTCCTGAAGAGAGGCCAATCTAGCTTCCTTTCGAATCATGAACTATTGACTAAAAGGGGCTTACTGTTTATCTCGTCAAAGTTCGTTCAGGAGAACAAGTGGTTGTGCTTTTGGATCACCACAAAAGCCACTGCTCCGGTTTCCAATTTAGACCACGCTGTATGTTCTCCTTAGAGGGATGAGGGTTGTGGTTTTATAACGAGAAAGTTACGAACCCGTAGATTTCACAAAAAAAAAAAAGGAAAGAAAGGGGTTTCGGGGAACTGAAGTTCTATAGTGCCATATTTAACCGAATACACACGTTTGAAAGTTCATAATCTAAGCTGTGCGGACCCCACAAAACAATTACTTATTTTTTTCTTCAATATCGCGCAATATGAGAGCGGTAGTCGCCCAGTGCGGCTGTCGAGATCACGCAGTTTCACGGTGTACATTGGTCGGCGAGAAAGGTTCAGACTGTCAGTGTGCTCCCTCGATGCCTCCGTGGTCGATGTGCAAGGTATAGCTGCGCCCAAGGGGACAATAATCAAACTTGACCTTCAGGGCACATGCACCCATTGCTTGCAGTTGTAAAATCATTAGCACAGGTAAATATGTGACCGTGGAGTCTTTCATAAACGCTTGGTCGCGGTGTCCCCCAAAATGAAGAGCGTTCACGCTCATTTTTGTTTCGATCAAAACGATCCTAATATATTTAAAACAATAAGAACTACCAAAGGAAGCATTTACACTTGTATTGTTTTATTAGTCAGTACGTAGTGCTTCTTGTCGGGAAGCTAACTACTTATCATTTTAAAGGGATTAAGATATGGATGAAGTAAACGGATAGCGCGGACTATATATACCAGATGCGAACTACATAGGAAACGACGTTTTTTTTGTTTTTGTTTGTTTGTTTTCAGCCAAAATTTGCCTCTGTAGACCATGCACCGGGTGCGGAAAATGTTGTATTCCCTTCACCCCGCGCAACCGCGGACTGGAGTGGTGGAATACGATAAAATCAAATTTGGTGGTTTTACGTGCCAAACCAACGACGGGCATCTGGCACGCCCCAGCGGAGGACTGAGGATTAATTTGGACCACCGGGGTATCTTTTGACGTGCAACCGAAAGCTCGGTTACACGGCGCCTCCTCCGCAATAAGCCTCCGTCAGATTACGGGCACCTCGATCGGGATTCGAACCCGCCACATGGGGATACGTAAGCCGGCGCTCTGCCTCGGAGCCACCAAGGCGGCTGGTGGGATACGATGGTAAGGACACGAGTTTCCCAGTGACTACGTCCGGGAATTTAGTGATTTTAAGGTATCGATATTTGTTGGCGCAACACTTGTTTGCACGTATTGTCGTGGAACATTTAGTATTGTCAATGGCAAGGCCGTCAACACCAAACTCAGCTGAAAAAAAAAAAAAAAAATCGGCACAGGTGAGGTCATAAATTGACGGTACCATTTATTTTTAATTCGAATTTTAAAAAAAATATAGAGCGCAGCAAAATTAATATTTCAATTTCGAATTCGGAATCTAACAAATAAAAACGCCGACAAACTGCTGATTTTCGAGAAAAAAGAAGAAAAAAACTACGCAAGACACCAATTAATTTTTGCCAAAAACAGACAACAAAAACCTAGCCATAACATTAAGACCTATAGAATAAAACAGGGCGTGCTACAGGTCTCCATCGGACTGAGCTTCTTATACGCTGAACTGTAAACTTTTGTTAACATTGAACAACTTTGCGCGCGCCTTGTGTCTGCAGACAATTGCAACCGACGTCAATTTCCCACAAGCCGCCCTTAGGCTGCATTCCCACTGGCGTTCGAATCACAACCGCGAAGCGGATTCGCTCGTTTGTCTCATTAACTGCGCGTGAATTTGTATTGCATATTTAAGCAACCGCGTTCGCAACCGCTTTGCGGATGCGGTTCACCCGCCAGTTGGAATGCGGCAGCACACGATATTTCCCGACGCTCCTTGAGCCAGACTGACTTACCGCTCTCTAAATGTTCGCACAGCAAGTTCGGCTTTGAATGGCAAGTCCTACAGCGCCGAGCAAACAATGCCGAACGACCGCGGAACACGTGCCGTTTCTTTATTCACTATTTCTGTTGTCATCAATCGTATTGTCTTTGAACACGGAGAAAGGAGCCACCGACACAATTCCTCGGCGCACGTCCCTGACGTGCGCCAAGTCTCATGTTTGTTGGACTGAAGCGGAGCCAGCTTCCAGGACGAAGCCTGTCTGCGCGTACGCGAGAAACAATGTGCTGCCGAGACGAACGAAATGTGGCGCGACAACGCGAGCGGCAAAAGCGGCGAGCTGACCGGCGCCCCGAGCCCCGCCGTACCCGGGAACCCCGCACATGCTGGAAGAACCTCGTGCTTCGCTCACGGCCAACAAGCGGTGCCGGTCCCGGTGTCGTCATTAGAGAAGACATTAGGAGTGTCAACGGATATGCAAATTAAACGCGATCAATCTTGGAGCACGTTAGAGGGGCTAAGTAGAGAGAAATTAAGAGCTGTCTCCGATCGCGGCGGCGGCGGAACGAAAAGGGAGAGAACGGGCACGGACGGGGGATATGAGGGGAATTAAAGCGCGGCAAGGAAGCAGCTCTCGGCCGCCGCCAGCTCCGCGGGGTCAATCGGAGCCATTCGTCGAGGGGGTTCTTGCCGGACACGGATCTTTTGCTTTGGCTAATTACTTGTCCCGGGCCGTATGCGCCCGACCGGCACGGCCCCATTCCAACTCTCTTCCCCCTTTTTTTGCGTTCGTTTCTCTGCACGATTCGAAGGACTTGTTTGAGCGTGTTCTTGATTGAAACGCCCAAATACAGAAAGGGGTGGTGGAAAGGACACTTTAATTACGCGAAACAGCTGGCGAAAAATACAGAAAAAAAAATAATAAAAAAGACAAGAAGAAAGAGCCAGGAATCGGGACGGCGGAACGGCGCGGAAGAAATAAAAGGAAGGGCTTGTTTCGAAACGTACGCGCGCTACTCGAGCCGTCCCGGGGCGGGAATGATTCTGCATTACGTGCGCGAGGCGAAAAATTCAATTTAGGGAGGGCGTTCTTCACGGGCTGTTCACACGCAAAGATCGTTTCTTTCGCCGGAGCGGTCTACTTTGCGACGCTGACATGGCGCTTTGATTGGTAAACATTGCCGGCGCGGGGTGGGGGAAGGGGCGGGGGGGGGGGGGGGAGAGGGAGGGACGAATAGGAATTTTGCGGAAGGCTGCATATATATATATATTTTGTTTTGTTCCCTGGCAAATTTTTCAAACCAATAAAATAAAATAAACGCAGTTCCTTTGTACACATGTTAAGCAACGTCAACACGACGGCAGCATACAAATAAGGCGATGTGTCGCCAGATATAGTTCGGTCACAGCGGATACGAGCGTGTTACTGTGACCTAAAGAAATCATTGATCGCAAGACCTGAACATGGAAGGGGGGGGGGGACTTCTTTTTCTTTTTTTCTTGCCAGAAGAACTGGTGTATGTGATATAACTAGGGTTCCGAGTTTTCGGATAAATCCGAAAAACTTCGAAAAACACCCGCCGGTAAAATTTTAATCAATTCGGATTTATCCGATAAACTCCGAATTTTGATGTGCCAATGCCCCCCCCCCCCTTTCCAATAAACTAAATAAAGACGGTATTTTATAATTAAGTTTGATCAGCGCAAAGGGTCAATGGTCCCGGGAAAATGCCACCACAGTTATCTTTCAAATCTCGGTTCATTGACAAAAAGGGTCTTACCGATCATCTCGTCAAGGTTCAGAACGACATGTCATTGTGCATTCGGGTCACGACAAAAGCCCCTGTATTGGTTTCCAGTTTGGGCCATACTATTTGTGTCTTAAGAGGAAGAGAGGTTGTGTTTTTGTAACAGCTAAAGCTATATCTGGATCCTAGAGATTGCATAAAATTGGAAGAGGGGCAGTTGAAACTTCCCTATTCCATCCTTTACCACTCCACCTCGCGCGGCCGCGGGGTAGCATGGAATAGGATGGGATAAATACGTACTTCCCAGCGACTACCTCCACGAGTTCATTTTTAAGGTGTCGGCGTTTATCCAAGCCACAGATGTGTGCAACTTTTGCCGTGGGACAAATTAGTATTGCCAATGGCAATGGCACCGACACCAAACCCAGCTGAAGAAATATTAATTGATATAAGCGCGTTTTATTTTTCTCTTATCTAGCATACGTATACGACCCGGCGGATATTATTATATTTTTTTCATAAGAAGCACTGCGAAATTAAGCTCCGAATTTCGAAGATTTTGGAATCAAACAAAAATAAACTCCTATAAACTCCGAATTTTCGGAAAAAAATAAACTCCGAAAAACACCCTCCGAATTTGACGAAAAATAAACTCCGAAAACACGGAATCCTAGATTTTAACTAATTTCGAGAACTGGTTACTTTGTAAGATGATGAATTGATCTATTTAAATAATTCGGACGAAATTAGATTAGTAATTTCACATACAGTCTCTATCATAAGCATACACACCGCGACACCGTTAGCGCGAACAAACCATCGCCGTTTTTCAGTTTTTTTTTTTCTTTCTAACTATTGAAGGACTTTCATCAAAACTTCTAGAATGGTGGTAAGTGGTAAGTTGGTGTACTAACCTGACTGGTAAGTTTAGATGCCTGCCAGTATCCTTTTAAAATAAATTGCGAAAAAGCGCCTAAGATGTGTTTGCGCTAACAGTGTCGCGCAGTGTACGGGTACTTAGTTGAATACCTATAATTCAATACATTAAACATAGTTCGATGCCAGAAACTGTTATTGGGCGTTAGGTTATATTTAGAATGCATTTATGACAGGTACGACAAGAGAGAAATGCATTTCTGGCAGGTACGACAAGAAAGTTGTAAATGCTTAAATTAATTAAGGAAGTTTCCGATGCATTTTGAATTGCAAGTGTATAATGCGTAAATCCACTGTTGCAATTGCTTTTATTGAAAACACACCCAGCTTACGTAAATCAATAATTGGGCGCTATTACAGTTCAGGGATAAACGGCCAGCTCACTCATTTGCAAGCTCGCAAAGGCAATGAATGGAGGTCACTGCAAATAAGAACGCGGACGTTTCGTGTTTCCCAACCTATTCGCCGATGTTGGGCAAGTTTGATCTAATCGGGCGTGGGCCATGTAGAAGAGTGTCTAGCTTATGCTTCGTCCAGCGGCCATTCGTTTTCTGCTTCGTCGTTTCTGTTTTGGCCAGGGCCATCTAGGAAACCTTTCGCGCTAAATTTCATCATCCAGCCGTTGTCAAAAGCGAAATAACCAAAGCCTCCACGCAGCAAAAGTTGCGTGCCCTTGCGCAAACATTTTCGCCTGCAGCAACGTAAATAGCTTCCCCTGAATCGCAAAACAAAAAAAATAATAAATGTTCACCCCCCCTCCCCCCCCCCCCCCAAAAAAAAAAAATTTGTTGAATAGCATTTTTGCAACTCGATATTGACGTTGTTCTTCGTGGAAGAGAAGCATCTCATTTGATTTGCGGGTGTCTTCGGGTCTGCGCCAACTGAGAAGAAACAATTACTGTAAATGATTTCAGGTTCGCGAATTTCGCGATTCGACGAGTATCCGAGAAAACTAGATCACGCGAGTACATCATCCCGTGGTCACGAACTTTCAATAACGAAATTTCCTTCCCGAAAAATATTCCCGAAACCCAGACTTTTGCAAAAGTCGCAAAATGTCAAGAAAATAAAGTCGTTTACGTGTACGACTGTCTTCAGCTGATAATTTCTGTTCTCATGACTTGTGTTGCGTTGCCATGAGGCTTCATGGTTCCTTGGGAGGCATGCTTTCGCGTAGCTAACAAATGCCCTAGGCTATTCGCTCGCTTATAGCGCCTGACGCACGGCTGACACGCAATAAGAGCCACAAAGAGCGCCATCTGGCTCCGTTAGTAAATGGACTTTTTAATAAGAAATTAGTGATGACACGGATAAAACTCTGATACTGCACGAAACTTACAGGATGCTGCATTCAACTTACACAGTACCGGAGTATTTATTTTCTTTTGGCTTCCCCGAAGCTATTCACGCACATTGTATTTAAAATGCGTGATACAAAGGAAAACGTGTAAAATAAGGTAGACATAAGCGCAATTTTAGAACTGTCGTTTAAATTGAACTGTGGCTACATTTGATAACACTTAACCCTGTCGGCGGCATCGATAACCCCAACGGCTTCAGCACGAAACGGCGAATGGAATCAGATATTTCGTATCTCGTAACAGAAACGCGTTGGTGTCTGTACGTGTCGATGCGCGAACGAGCAGCATGTCAGCGTGTCCCGTATACGTATACTACTTTTGGCCGAGGGGTCTAGCACCCCGGGCCGACAACGGAATCTCACGATTGTTTTCCGGCGACAGCGCGGCGCACGGAAACACCTGTCGTTCAGTCGTGTTCAGTGTGCTGCCTCTCGGCTGTTGTCAGCCGGGAAGCGATCGCTCTGCGGCTGCATTAGCTCCTGATCGCCCCGCGCCCCCGCCCGCTGTTCGCGTTTCCCCTCGAAACAACCGGCACCATCTCCGCTCCGAAACGACCGGGACGGCCGTCCGTTCGCTCTCGCATTCACGAGACGTGAACAAGGTACAAAGTGTTCTGGGCTGCAGTTACCCAGCTTCGAGTCGGCGATAATCAACTGCCGGCTTTCCCGAGCACGGGGGTTTGTGCTTTGCGCATTTGTGTGCTCCTCGGAAAAGAACACGAGGAGACCGTTCGAACTTGCGAAGGCTACGAGTGCGAGCTACGTGCTTTGAAACGCGCGGAGTGATGCGAATGTTCGTATAGAGCGAAAGCGGGACACCCAGGTTGAACCTTCGGCAGTTCCTTCTTCCAGTACGCCAGTGGAGCGTCTATTTGGCGTTCTAAGGTGACGGAAAGATGTTATTGGCGAAACATTAGAAAAGGCAGTGAATATAGTCGAGCACAATGACGTGCAGAAGTCAAACAATAAACGTCGAAAGAGGCCTTCAGCTGCTTGGACATCGCTTTAACAACCAAAATAACGCGCTGCTATTGATGTAAAGTTATGCGTTCTTTTGACTATGGCATTTAGTGTAGCAAATATTTTGATGGGTAACTAGTTTTGGTCAATTCACGTATTAGCGCTTGACTACATTCAGGGGGTTTACGTCAGGATTTGACTTCGAGTTACCAAAGCCACCAAGTATTACCTCGGTTGGTTAGCGTAATTTTGCAGTCAAATTTCAACGCAAAACCCCGAACGTATTGCCAAACGCAGTCATATGTTATTTGTGTCGAAACGTTTTTGAAACATTTCAATACATTTTTTTTCCAGAGGTTTGGGGGGGGGGGGGGGGCGTAACGTGTAGTAGATGTATGGACTAAGGGCTTGTGGGGAGGGTGAAGAATAAAAATCAGGATGCTTTAAGTCGTGATTAAAATCGGACCAGTTTTACGATGATGATTTAAATCAAACCTTTCCGGCAAAAACAAATCCCGGAAATTGCTTTTGTATATCGTTCATCTATCATTTCATGCTTTCTGTGCGCATTTGTTATGTACTGAAATTAAAGAATCGATGAAGGAAGAAATATTTATATCAGGCTGAATACGAGAAAAAAGCAATGCTCTTCTCACCGAATAGTAGCATTGAGCTTTCCGCCTAGCTTCCACTTTGTTCGCCAGTTACGTAAAGTCTTATTGAAAGCAAATCAGACCGCAAAATAAAAAGCAAATGAAGATTTTTTAGCTAACCAAGAAAAGCATGCTGTCATGCTATTCTTGCTGTCATGCAATTAAATTATTCTTTCTAATTAAGGTAATTCTTTCTTCTGCATTGTTAGTACGCTGACGAATTAAACATCAACCTGCCATGTTTAGAAATACATGGAGTGATAAAGAATCACTATTTTCTATCTGCAGTAATTTGAATCAAATTAATCTGATTTCAATCAATAGAATCTTACTTATTTTATTTTAAAAATCGTGTGTTTTTGTTGTTTTTTCACCCCGCTTGTGGGCGTATTGGTCTCCAGATTGAACTGTTGAATGCAGTGAAGAACGGATCCGCTAAGTCACAGCTTTGGACAGCGTTGATCCTGAGCAGACTCGAGTCAAGACTTCAGGGCGGCCCTCCCTGTGTGGTAAATGGATAGTGACAAACGGCTGGACTTCGCCCGCTGCGCGCGCACGAGCCGAAATGTCGTGTGTGAACAATCATGTGCAATCACTAGCCTGCCGAAGGTTCATTGTAGCCCCTCCTCAAAGTTTAGGAGAAAACTGCTCTACTCAATAAACTCAATAAAAAAAATTTTTTTTTCTTTTCGCGTCCTCGAATGAAACACCGGAAACACGCTTTTCTGTTTAGATAAAATTTCTTGAAAAATAACATTATAAAATCCGAGAAATTTTCAGCTCGATGGTACTTAGCACCCGCCAATGGACAAACTTTTATCAGATGAGGGCCAATGGCGCAGAAGTCCTCTCCTGTGTGGGCGGAGCCTTGCTTTCCGTGGGCGGAGCCTTTCCTGCGGATATGCCGCGTCTCTTGCCAAGAAAACGGAATCAAGCGTTCCACATTCAAAGCTGTCCCAGTGGGAAAAAATTTTAAGGGGGGGGGGGGAGCAATGCATGTGATGCGATAGGGCGAATAGCGCGAGAACCCGGCTACACACTTGGCCTCGCATTATTGGGCCTTCCGCGTCAAACTGTTTGGTCGCGTGGTGGCGGATGACGCGCGGAAGCGCCTGTACTCGCGTAGCTTTGTGCACTCATTTTCTCTTCGCAAAATGCCATCAAACACTAGATGAACAAAGGCCGCTTCCGTGTTTTAGTATCGCGCACGGTACCGTACGGTTTGCTCTGTTTCTATGCAATCCACGTCCAGAAGAGAGTGAACCCTGAAGAGACAACCAGCCTCGAAGTGAGAATACGCCAACCTCTTCCTTCCAGGGAAGCAAGAACGAAGCACAGTGCTATTGAAGGCACGTGCGTAAGCGCGTAGCTCCGCAGAATCATTTCTTCTATTATAAGCCATCACCCACGAAAATCATGTTTTAAAATGACGCGTCCGTGCACCTCCGACAACGCTACACACTTGAGACCACTGAGAAGTTGAAAGCATCAGCGTGCGAAGTACAGGTATAGCTGCAAAAATGAGAATCGCTGGAGCACCCCGCGAGCGTGCGTCGTCTTGGGTTCTAAAACAGCCACTATATTTCGTCTCACCTTAGCATGGACTATTGTTAGCCATGCATGCTAAAAGCGCGAGCTAGTTGCTTTGGGTAAAACCTCGGCAGCTTCACGAGCGCTCGTGCAGCGAGTGCTCCAATCAAGGTAGTCAGGCTAGCCGCTCGCACTTGCACAGCCTTCGCAGTTCGTGCATGCTAAGGTGAGACGAGGTATAAACATGAACGCGTTCTTAGAGGTGAGTGGGGTCAGGTGAACGTGCACGCGTACGCGCACGCGCGGGAACTTGGAATATTTGCACTTTGCGTCTGTCCTTCAACTTTCCGGAGTAAAGGCTTTGCATCATGATGTCCTGAAGGTTAGCCGCACCCAGGGTTCACTTTAAAATATGCCGGTCCGTCTACTTTCGTCCATAACTTGCAATGACCAAACAAAAAACACGTGATCATTAAAAAAAAAACAGCGTCACTAAGACCTTAACGTCCTTCGACACTTTCTTCTACAAGTAACGACACCCAGCAGAGATGACGAAGCATATTTATCGACTATAAAATGAAGTCTTTCAGTTTTTTCTGCTGCTATGCGCCAACATTGTCTTCCTGAAACCTGCACCGTCATGCAGTCGGCGCTTCAAAGATTGTCGGCACTTGTAGGACAGGTGTGCTTTTTATCTTGGAACTTCCCCTAGAGTTGGACGCCTAGCGAATGACAAGGCCGGAAATAGATTTTGATCCAGAGATGCGGTTCCGCGCTGAGACACTGAATACGACGTTTGACATTCTCGGTGTTACAAAAGCAGATCACAACAAACCAACGAGGCACCAAAAACAATTTCCGGTGCCTCGCCGGTTTGCCGTGCTCTCTCTCTCTCTGTAGATCGCAGTGATTCTCTGCAAAAGAGTAGACATGCGAGTATTTGAAGGGTAGTGTTTCACATGTATAGCTCGATGCTATTTACCTGCCAGAGTAAAACGAAACGATCCAGGCGACTGCCGTTTCACGTGGTGAGAGTTTTAGCAAAATCACCCGTGCGACGTTGTACGAGGATCATCCCCACTAGCTTCGGCAAATCGGCATGATGATGATGCTTCTGTCGCACGAGCGCGTATTCCAGGAAATTCTACCGTATGAGATAGCCTTTAAGATTTGGATCGTATGCCACGAATGGGTGAGTGGCATGCAGTGTCAGAGGTGTTCAAACCCCAAAGCCTATGTGAATGCGCCCCGGTCTGTCGTTGGACATGGACATCACTGAATGAGTTTGCCTAAATGAGGCTTACGCAACAAAGACAAAAGCGATACTGAACAAAATCCCCTTAGACTGTGTCCTACGTCTTATTTCTGCGTGTCATTTCTTCGCTTTCCGCGAATACGAGCATTCAACAGGTGGTTCGCATTTCCGCCTTTAGCTCGGTATGAAAGGTTCATCTTCGAAATATTTTTGTTACCTCCTCAACAGTGACAAGTATTTTTTATGCAAAAATTATTGAAAATGAAAAAAAGAACCTACGGAGCACGGGCTTGAACCTTCGACCACCATCGGGCAGGAATGCGCTGGACGCGCAGTCTGTGCCCAACGCCGGAGTCCAGTCACGCAAGATGAACAACCCCCCCGACATCAAGGTACCGACCTGACACGCCCGTGCCGAAGACCACCAAGAGGAGTAGCATGCTGCTCGCTGCTGGCGGGGAGCCCCGCAGTTTCGTCGCAGATCCGATGACTAAGCAGCGTGAGCGTGCAGCGAGGATGCACGCGTCCGGGGACGCTTCCTCATGGGGCACCAGCGGCTGCCACCAGCTCTCCCCGCGGCGAGGAAGCGGATCGGTGCTGGCCACGTGCTGCCCGAGCCCTCCGAGACTCTGCGTGAGAGCAAGTGGTTCACCGAGCGCCCAGCCGCGGCGTCCCCTCTCGGCGCCGGACTCCCAATGGCAAAAGCTGGCCCGTGGAACCGGGCCCACCGAGCCACGAGCCAGCGCGCCGGCGCCAGGAGCGCTGTCGGCGCTGTCGGCGCTGCCGCCCGCGAGGAGGGGAGGGCGCGGGGGTCGCCTGGATTCCAGTCTTCCAGTCAGCTTGGAGCTCGACACACGCCTGGGAACTTTCGGAGGGGTCGAGCTTCGAGTCGGACTCAGTCATTCGGGAAGGCTCCGAACCTTGCACTCTCACTTTTCGCTCGGCGATGGGTTTAGTTGAATCATTTATCGATCGATCAATATTACTCGAGCGGCCCAACGCGGGAAACCCGCCTGTGTGCAGTACCGCGCATGCAGTGACATAAATTACTAATCGACAGCGGTGTCACCGGGCATTCATCGGGGCTGACTACTTCCCGTTGCCTAAACATACACACAATTACTTTCATACAAATATGAGCCCCATATTGTGCGCTACTGGCGTTTGTAATCGAGTGATTTCGGTTACAGAAACATAGGGGGGGGGTGCAAAATGTTGGACCCGACGAGGCTTTTGCAGCCTTAGCTTAGGCACGAGTAAACAAATTCACATCCGGAAGAACGTTATTAGAAAGGAGCGACAAAAACCGTACAAAGCTGAGACAAAGTGTAATGTTCGGAAAACCATTCGCGATCCAGCAGGTTGCAGCCATTTCCTTTTCTAGCCAACAACGGAAGAGCGAAGTCTTTGAACCTGTGGCCCATGTGCACTCGCGCAGAGCTCAGCACTCTCTGCTTTTCCGAACACACTGAAGAACAAAACAAATCTTACCTAGTAAATTTAAGTTGGTATGCCGTTAAGAAGTAAAAAATAAATATAGCAACTTTGTGTACGTTTGCAAAACGCAAAGTTTCTAAACCAAAAAACCAGTACTAGAAAAGTAAGAAAGAAACCACCGAGACAAAGTTCGATAGCGATGTAATATTACGCGCAATCCATTTCCTCAAATCTGTAGGGAGCTGCCCGCCGGAAATAACACGACAGAGGAGCTGAGTAGACGTCTATAGGCAATCATTGAGAATGCAGCTGTGAACAAGAAAACTATAAACATTCGTGCAAAAACCAAAAAAAAAAGGAACCAGTTTTCTAGTTTTCTTTGCGCGTACGAAAAAAAAAATGTTTTTTGAAAAGTAATCAGGCAGCCACATAACAGATACGAGTGAATTATTTAGCATATTTCGCCTAGATATTTCGAGAAATGCAAACACCAACCCCTCGCTTTGGCGCAACTTGCACGCCTGCAGGGATGTGCCGAGTAGACATGAACGACGAAAAAATGAGAAGTTAATGCAAAACCCAACATTCTAGTTTCGGAAGTGCCACGAGGTCTCTGTTCTGCTATTTGGAGTCTGCTCGGTGCTCTGCCGTCTCCTTGAAAATTCCATCCCTGGAATATCTTAAAACTCCCCGAGCACGTCATCTTCGGATAGTCTACGCGCAGAGGCGGTACCCGCACTCTCCCGAGAACTACGAGAGCGAACGAGAGGCGTTGCAGTTACTCGCGCGCTCGAGCAGCACGAGCATCAACGAAAGGCCCCACCTCCACCTCTGTCCTCTCCTCGGCTGAAATCAACAATTCAGCAAACCAAGGGAGGAAAAAAAAAGCTTATTTTTCGTTTACTTTTTAGTCGGTTGTGCAGAGGAGGGTTGGTCCTTCGTATACTGATAAACCTTGTCCCATTTATTATTGAAAATGTTGTGTATCTTTAATCAAAAATCGAGAAATCCATCAACTTAAAACGCGTGCCGAGGTAACTTGGGATACGTAATATTTCACTGTGTAAAACGGTCGCGGTGCGGATCGTATTTTAGGCTGGAAGTAAAACTTTTTCTCTCTTTTTCTTTATTGCTTTAGTATGTATCTATCTATTTACTCCTATTAATACCTGCACATTCCGAAAATGATTAGAACACGGAACACGTCAACAACCTCGCAAACAAATTTGTAAGATAATAAACGCATATCTATCCCATAAAAAAAAAGAATTGATGCGACGTTTGTCGAATGGTATCTACCCCAGGTCTTTGACTGGACATCCCTTTGTCTTTGACTGGATATCCCATTATCTACTACTAAGGAAGCTGCAGCCCACAACCATTACGCCTCAACTTGTTATATGAATTGCTGCCTATTTTAAGAAAAGAAATACAGTTCGTAGAATTTAACGGCTGTGCATTATTGCACCCTGATGTACTGTCGGATTTTCCCCAAGGATCAATTCTAAACCGCTCTACTTCATAGGATAATATTGATACAAACCTTGGCACGAGTGTGACCGTAAAATTTTTTTTTACTGATGACAGTGTTATTTACAAAACTGCTGAGAACTTGAAGGAGCAAGTGTCGCTCAAGGGCGTGAGGCGAGGTGGTTGCGAGCATGTCATTTGTCGGTGAAGCTTTCAGCATATAATACACCAATTCGCCCAGTTGTATGTGTCAATCGCGGTGTGCACCAATCAATCATTGTTGTATGCATAGGCGTAGACTACGGGGGGCATCGAGGCTCGTGCCCCCCGGCGAAATCCAGGGGGCGCGGCCCCGGAGGGGGCGAGCCCCCCCCCCCCCCACCGGGTGCGGGTTATGATCCTTACCGAGACACTGTTTACGTGCTATGTAACGAGCTTCCAGTAGTGGCACGTAAACAAAATAACGCCCACGTTGCCTTTATTTACAAAATGCATGGGAAATGGAATCCCAGTCTGCTTTCGTTAGCTTCAATCTCCAGTTCTGGCAAAAAATAACGCGCAGCACCCCCCCTTCCCCCCCCCCCCTGGGGAACTTCTCAGTCTGCCCCTCCGGGAAAATGGAAAGTCTACGCCGCTGGTTGTATGTGTTCACATTTTATTCTTGAAGCCTAATTACGGCCCTAGCCTCTAGGGCAGTAATTAAACAATAACTATAAAACTATAAGCTACATAAAACATGTTTCTAAAATAAATATTGGGTTTTGTGCAGGTGAGGCTCCGTGAAGTTCTACGTCTTTTTTTCTTCATATTTTTCAGTAGTTGTAGATGTTTCGCAAAATTAGCAAAGTTTAACCAACTTCCTAGAATCCACCTGAATTACTAAGATTCTTTTTAAGAAATTTGAAGATCTATCAGCTCAAAATACGTAAACGTTGCGAAACGCATTGATCAGATCAAGTAGATAGAGGAATGAGACTGTATGCTGCTCCGCGTACGATATCCACTTGGTCGTGTGGCAGGCGAGACGGAACATCCACCGAGAAAGAATGTCCAACTGAGACGGAATGTCCAACGAGTCTGAATATTCAACGAGACGGAAGATCCAACCAGGCCGGAATGTCCACCGTGGCCGAACATCCTCGAGATTGAATGTCCAGCGAGTCTGAATATCCAACGAGATAGAAGATCCAACCAGGCGTGAATACCCAACGTGTCTGAATATCCAACGAGCCTGAATGTCCACGAGTGGATCTTTCGACTCCTTGGATATTCTATACGCCTCCTGAGCTGCAGCTTTGAACAAACTGTGGCGCCTTGTATTTGGGTATCTTCCAAGACTACCGCAAGGTATGCTCGTCACCAACTCACTATTCTTACATGCTGACATCACCGGAAGGCCGTACAAGGCAAGCGACTTTAAGGACGCAATATTTTCTATCGTTGATCGGAAGGACGTCCTGGGCTTAGGCCAGTATCAAATGAGCCACGTATGGATGGTGACCTTCGGAAATGCTGCAGCAAAGCTCAAGATCAAAGCTTGCGAAGAGTTCATTATCAAAGGAAAAAAGTGCATAGTAATCGATCCATGCAAAGAAGAGATCAAGATGAAGCTTTTATGGCTGCCCATTCCTATGCCAGACTCCGAAGTGAGGAAGGTTCTAGAGCCGTTCGGGACAGTCAAGGACATGAGAAGAGAAACGTGGAGATTTTCAGGACTCGAGGATCTCGAAACAACAACCCGAGAAGTGACCCTCGTCCTGAAGCAGGACCTCACGGTGGACAAGATCCCACACCTCTTGAACGTGTACGGGTCCAATACGCTCGTCGTCATCCCTGGAAGACCACCGCTCTGCCTGAGGTGCAAAGGAATCGGGCACATCCGCCGGCAATGTTGCACTCCTCGCTGCACGCAGTGCTGGAGATTTGGTCACACAAATGACGAATGTGTAGTGACGTACGCCTCAAAGCTCCAGGGGAACGCAACACCGGACGCTGATCATAGCGAACATATCATGGACGTGGAGGAAATGTTCAATGAGGAAGTCGAACGGACGCAAACGGGCGATGACCCAGCAATCCAGAACAACGACCCTCCTTGCAGCCTCAACGAAAGCCCATTGGAAGAACGAAGGTGCAACGAAAGCACCTCCCCAACACCGCACCCAGAACCAGGAGAAGCTACTGCAAGCAAAGGGAAAGGGCTGAGAAAGCAATCCCTGCAAACCAAGAAGGTGGCCGAGACCAAGAAGGAAGAACATCATTGCAAAAGAGCCAAGGTTGACACCAGCGAGAATTTGACGGGAGAACCGGAAGCCATAAATATTCTGCTGGACTCCACCGAGCCGCAAATACGGCTGGAACCCAAAGAGCAGCGGGTGAAACCCAAATTCAAAGACCGGAAAACAACCTCCCCGGCAGCTTCCGAACTCGACCCAAAGCATGTATAGGAATCCCCTCACGACCACCCAGATAAGTCCCTTCACAATTTCCACCATAAATGTGCGAGGGATTAATTCGAGAAAAAAACAATACCAACTTTTTCGTTTTGTACAAAAATATGACAGCGACATTGTGACCCTGCAAGAAACAAAAGTATCCGAACAAAACACCTTATTTTCGGGATGCAGCTTGTGGAAGGATTCCTACGATCTCTTTCACTGCCCTGCTGTTGACTACTCTGCAGGGTGTGCAATTCTATTTAAGAAAGATCTAAAGTACAAAATGTGTAGTATTCTCGAAGGGGCCGACAGTGGTCGTCTAATGGTAGCTAACATTATTTTGCAAGACCAGCCCTGGCGCATAATTGTTGTGTATGCATACAATAACGCAGCGCAAAGGGAAAGCATTTTCTGTCAAGCTAGAATTCACGCCAACACAAGATTTAACGTGATTCTGCTTGGGGACTTCAATTGTGTAATAAATAAGAAGGATAGAGTTCCATCCCTAACCATCGCAGATCCAAGCGCTGAAGCCTTAAAAGCATTGGTTCAAGACTGCGACCTGATAGATTCAGCAACAGATCACGCACTCTGTTTTACACACTTTCAAGGGTCTTCCCATGCACGTTTAGATAGGATATATATATCTGGGTCAGTTAATACTGCACTAAGTAACTACAACGTGATCCCGGCATTCTTTTCCGATCACTGCATGGTGCAAGTGCGTGTAGGTATAAAAACACCCCAGAGAAATAGAAAACAACCGTCTTGGTCCCTTTGGAAGCTCAACGAAAGGCTCCTTGAAAATAACGACTTTATAAGAGGTGTAGAATCAGCACTAGAAATACTTGAATGCACCAAAGAAGGCTGGTGTCAAAAATGGGAATCTTTTAAATTAGAGATAAGAAAAATTGCAATAGAAATATCATCAATTGTTGCTTATCATGAAAAAATAAGAGAAAGGCGTCTGAACAATGACATCCTTTACCTGTACGGTTTGGAGTGCCAGGAGCCCGGAAAATACAAGGATGAAATAAAGAATATAAAAACACAAATTAAAGAACATGATAAAATACGATATGAAGGCGCTGGTGTAAGAACGCGTACTTTGCAATTAATAGAAGGAGAACAACCAACAAAAAGATTCCTTAACGTGGAGAGAGAATATATCAAGAAGAAACGAGTAATGACATTAAGCGAAAATGGTCGCGTACTGAACGATGAAAAGGAAATAGAAGACGCCTTTGTTTCGCACTACGAGGATTTATTTGCTGCAAGACCACATTCTGTACCAACCCAAATGAAGGACTTCCTCTTATTAGAGCTACCAAAACTTGAACCCGATATGACTAAGATCCTAAATACTCCTATTGACGTGGCTGAAGTCGAACTGAATATAAAAGAAATGAAGTCTGGAAAGGCCCCAGGACCAGACGGTTTACCAGCCAGTTTTTATAAAAAATGGAGCAAGAAACTATCACCCATACTCTTAAACGTTTTTGAGGAATCATACCGACGCGAATACTTACCTCCATCGTTTCGGAAGGCACACACGGTACTGATTCCGAAGTCTAGAGATCTGGACAAGAGTCAACGAGTGGACGGTTATCGACCAATAAGCTTACTAAACGGCGACTATAAAATTTTTGCAAGGGTACTCGCCGGACGTTTACAAAGCGTGATAACGTTTTTGGTTGGAGACCATCAGACGTGTTCCATCAAAGGGCGGAATATACAAACGAACATCCACATCGTCCGGTCCATAATAGAAATATGCCAACGAACACAAGAATCAGTGGCTATTCTACAACTTGATCTGGCTAAGGCCTTCGATCAAGTTCAACACTCCTTTCTTTTCGATGCACTCGCACATATGCAAGTAGGAGAAAACGTCATGCGTGGAATCAAACTTTGTTATACTGGAATCTCAACGAAATTGATTGTTAACGGAGCTCTTATAAAATCCATACAAGTACAACGCTCGGTTAGACAAGGATGTCCTATGTCACCACTTCTTTTTGACCTCTATCTTGAGCCCCTCTGCAGATACATCATAAACGATAGCAAGGTTCAAGGTTTTCGCCTTCACAGCTGCGAAATCAAGCTTCTTGCCTACGCTGACGACCTTGTGCTGGTGTGTTCCAACAAGCCCAGCATAAAAAACGCGATGCTATGCGTTTCTAACTACTGTGCCGTGTCTGGTGCGTCAGTAAACAAGGACAAAAGTTGTGGCTCGTGGTGCGGGGAGTGGGGATCGACACCATCTACATTTGAGGACATACAATGGTCCACAGCGAAGCCCAAGCTCTTAGGAGTCCCGTTAAGCGCAATGGACAATCCCAAGCCTATGTAGGACACAGTAACGAAAAACGTTAAAACAGCTGACAATATATGGAGTTTAAGATATCTATCTACTTTTGAAAGAGTTGCTGTATGCAATATTTTCCTCTTGTCAAAGCTAATGTATCTTCTGCAGGTTATACATTGCTCAAGGACGACGGTCAATCTGTTAAACAGAATATTGGCTACGTTTATTTGGAGGTCACCATACGAGCCAATGAGGAGATCAAACTTGTTTCGAAGAATTCACGATGGAGGACTTGGTTTAGGTCATATTTTTGTTAGGCAACTAATTGCCAGATGGAAATTTTTCTCACAGGAACAGCATCCTTTTTTAGAATTGTGCAAGCATTTCTTCTTAGCAAAATATATGGCAACACCAGGTGAAGATTCAACAACCACATGTGCTTTAATAACATTAAGAGGATTTTACAAGGAAGTAGCGGACACATTGGACTTTCTAAGAACCAGGTTTGACCAAGCCTTTTTGGCCTCGTGCACTAAAAAGAAGCTAACCAAACATCTGCTAGTTTCATTGTTCCCAGATCCCGTATTTCGTGCATTTCCTTATGGGCCTCCACTAAATTGCAAACCGGATGTTTTAAAAACGGTTAAACTAATGCCGATACCACCGAAGTGTAAAACTTTCTTTTATCGATTTCACTCGCATACCACAACTGTAAAAGAGTGGCTCGACTTACGCGGTATGGAAACATACGGAAGCACTGATTGTAGACTTTGCAAAGTTACCGAAACGTTCACCCATGCTTTTATTCTTTGTGTCGACGCTGTATTCTTTTGGGATGTTTTCAAACGGACGCTGAAAAAAGACTTTGAAGTGGAAGAGACAAACCTTCGCTACTTGCATTTTGCCGAACACCTCGATACCATTCAAGACATTTTAGTAGTTCTAGGTCTTTATAGTTTGTGGAAAACGCGTAAAGTGGATAATGAAGCAGGTGTCGCGAAGCCATCCTGGGTAAATTTTAAAAATATTGCCATTCAAGTAGGTCAGGGCATATTGGCACGCTGTGATGAAAATGATGAATGGAAAGACGTCGTAAAAAATCTCAGTCGTTCCCCTGATATTATATAATCGATGACAGCACCAGTCGATCTAGAAAGTATCATTGACACCTTCCTCTTTGAGATGAGCGTTGTGGTTTTGTAAATTTCTATTGTATAATGTAACGAGAATGAAACGCACTGCTTGTATGTAACGAAAAGGTAACGCATTGCATGTATATAATGTAACGCATTGCTTGTATATATTCAAACGGAAATGTAGAGCCCTACCTGTATATAGTGTAACGCTTTACTTGTATAGAACAATGTAAATTATATTTGTTTTAAACATGCTGTAAATAAACGTCTAAAAAAGAAAAAAAAGAAGCTCAGTAGCTCAGTGGATTGGAGCGTCAATCTCGTGAGCTCGCAGGGGAATGTAAACAGAGAGGTCAAATCCTGTTCGTCCATCCACCTACTTTTTTTGTATTCATGTTTAAAGTTTTTTTTTTTTTGTCAATGTAAGCTTTTTTAGATTTACGTTTTTTGGTATTTTATGTTTTTTAAGATTTTATATTTGTTATGTTTCTCTCATATTTTAAGTCTTTTTATATTTTAAGTTTTTTTTCGTATTTAAGTTTTTTATCTTTTAAGTTTTTTTTCATATTTTACGTTTTTTAAATTTTTTGTATTTTACGTTTTTTATATTTTATGTTTTTCTTTTTATATTTTAAGTCTTATATTTAAATTTTTTTTTCATATTTTAGTTTTTTTATATATTAAAGTTTTTTATATTTTAAGTTTTTTTTTCTTCATACAAACGTTGGGATGTGCATTTCGAGCACTTTTCACCCGTTTTTACAGCTGCTTTATGACTGAGGGTTATCTGCAGTATCAACAGAGTGAGCAACAGCCTTCTGCATCAAGGCTCTGCATACTTTTTAGTTTAAAAATGTTGCATGAATTAAAAATTTGTGTTCTAATGCTAATCACATATATCCTATAAAACGAGCCCTCTAAATATTGAATGATAGTTTTAATAAGTGCACAGTAGTAAATTTACAGGTTTTCCTTTATTTTTATTTTTTCGTGGTCGTACCGTACACCGCTCAACGTACGATCGGTTCGCGGGCGTACGACCGTGATCGTCTGCTATCTTTACCGTAAGAGAGCAACATGAGCACCGTGTCTACCTCCGTCCCTCCGCCTCCTCCTCGCAAGCGGGTTTCAGCGGAAGATGATATCTTCCTACTTCGGGAAGTGCTAGGCGCTAATCCTTTTTTACTCCAGCCCTTTGGAATGACGTCCTTAAAGGCTTAAACGCGGCGTCGAAAAAGAACATCTCGTTCCGAGGAGCGAAGGAACGGATTGACCTCCTCGTAACTTTGTACAAGAAAAATGACCGCCTCAACTTGAGAAAGTGAGTATATTTTTGTTAGTTTTTTATTTTCTTCGCGATTTATTATTCCTAGTTTTATTTGTCCATAACTTTCCTAATACTCAACCCTGCAGTGGGCCTCGAGAGAAAGAGACAGGATCGCTGGCAGACGACTTCGAATGTTGATGATAAGCGCGCGCGAGCGTGTTCTTATTTGTGTGTCAAATCGAGATTGCTGTCGGCGACTTTTCAGCATACCAGGACGTGGTTGGAGTAAACATCATATTTGGTTGATGTAAGAGACCAAAGCTTGCCCACTGAGAACGTATGACTTACAAAACAAGTTACCATGTACGGTCGAGAAACTATTTTATTCCCCGAAAATATAAATCGGGTAAACTGAAAAAAAACACTTAAAAATACGGTGGCAAACGAGCCCCTGACACCCAGACCCAGCCGTTGGTTGCCAACGTCTCCGGGATGCGCAGCGCCGATCGGAGATGGGGCAGATCCTCCTTTGTGAACCTGAACTGCCGTACGACGTCCTCCTCGTCCATCGACGCCAAGTTGAACGTCCCATGCCTTGCCGCCAACAAGCGCCTTCTCTTAGTGCGCAGACAGTCGTGAAAAAGAACTTTTTGTATATTGTTTTCGCCGAATAGAGCCAACTCCAAGTCATCGTCAAAAAGATCGAGCGCCATTGTTGTCGGAAAGCTCGTCTGCTCCTTTAGCAGACGAACATTTTAGAACTTCGCAGTGCCAGTGGCGACACGCCATGGAGCGCCAGGTTTCGTATTACGGAAGCGCATTCATCCGAGTAAAAAAACGAGACGAACTATAAGTAGGTATACATTGTTTTAGATTCTCTATATGTTGTTAGAGGCGGGGTTTGAGCCGCACGTCCGGGAGCTTCCTGGCTCGTGACGACGACCATTCCCCGAAGTGAAGAACCCAGGGGTCCAGTGGAGGTGGGAGAATTGGTAACGTAACGAACGGTTTAATTACATGGTTGCGATACAGTCGTCAAATCCGAGAGAACTCCTGAGCAGCCTTGCGCTCCGCCTTATATAGGGGTCCGTTTTCTCCCTCACTCCCCGCCAGGGCAGCAAGTGCGCAGCAGCAACCCACCGTCAAGTGCGTCGTAGCAAGGTCCGCCGCGTCGTAGCCAGCAGTGCGTCGTAGCCAAAGTTCTCCGCAGTTAGGCCAGGCCTCTCTCCCCTTCCGGAGCGCACCAAGCCGCACGCACGCACACACGTCCCGTTGACGTCACGGGCGCGTTGAGACCTGTCTCCGCAGGCGCAGACACGTAGGCGACGGTTCCGTACTCGTCGGGACTCGTTTCGCGTAGGCCCCGTCCAGCAGGCGACGTTCCCGAACAGATCACGACTCGTTTCCGCAGCGTTGAAACTCGGAAGAAGGGCGCCGAAGGTTCCATTCTTAACAATGTTTAGGGTGCGATTTTTATTTACTTCAGTTTCTGCGATTTGTACAAATACCCACAAATATTTACATTCTCAACGAGGCCGATGCAGGTTTCCGTTGCCAGGGGGCGCGACCTGTATCGATCGTCTGCTGTCGTCTGCAAATACGGTTCCCCCAAAGCCGTTCAGAGGCACACGATCGGTCGACTCGCCCGATCCAAGGTATCGATCGTTTTTGTTTATCGATCGTATTTTGTTCCGGTTCCCTAAAACTCTCTAATGACGTCAGGGATACCGTGAGTCACGTGATGTCATGACGCCACGTGACACGATGACGTCACGTGACATTCAGACGTCACGTGACATGATGACAGCACGTAGAAACATAGACATGAGACTGCTGATAATGGATACAATGAGAACAAAGTGTGTTCGCTAATTATGCCAGAAAGGTTCTCGGGCGATAAAAGCAATAAAGCTAGGTGGGTGTTAAGCTGGCGAAACCACGGGTGTGAAATTAGGTACAGCTACACGCTTGAAACTTGAGTGCGCGATTTTGGAAGTGTTCTTCAGTGACCACAAGGCGACGCTTTCGACGGCGTTTTCGACGGCGTTCGAATTCTTGTTGTTTCTTTGTATTTTCATCGTGAGCTCGCGTTCCGCACCAGAACAGGCACGCGTCTGCATGCGTAACAGTTTGAGACGCTCAGGCTTGTACTACCCAAAACAAGTCCTAACAAATCCCAGAGCCGTTTATTGGGAAAGTTTGGCCATACCTTGGTTTGAATAGGCGAGCATCTCGGGGCCAACCACAGGCCTCGAAACAACCCCTAGTGGTGGTCGTGAGCTCTAAATATGCGACACGACTAATTTAAGCCGTTTTAGAGTCATTAGAGTGAAAATGTGTAACTCTCGGTGACTGAAAACTTGGCGCATGTGAGGTTTTCGTCCCATTTATATTTAACGGCAGAATGAACGAACGTGCGCTCCAAACCAGGGCCGACTTGCTAGAAACAGCGTCACAGATGAGACTGGGGAAAGAAAGCACAGCCAAAGCCAGCGCACGAGCTGTGCGGGACTCAATCCGCGTCTCGAGACGCTCACGCGCTTTTACACTGTTCTCTTTCAGCCAGTCTCAGCTAAGACGCTGTTCCACCAAGCCGGCCCAGAGCAAACTGTCACCGAGACGCCGATATCGAACGCTTCTATACTTCGTTTCACCTTATGTCCGAATGCGGACGATGTTATGAGCCGAAGGGCCAATCAAACAGAGCAAAAACTGCAACGTCATGGCGTGCTCTGTGCGCTTGATAGGACTAGCCGGCGGAGGAGCACGCACAGAGAGACAGCGAATACCGGGTGGTCCTATCAACTGCAGAGAGCACGCCGTGACGTTGAGCCTTTTTCGCTGTTTGATTGGCCCTTCGGCTCATAACATCGGCTGCTCTCGGCCCACACTCTAAAAAATGTCTGTGCGTCTACTTTCACGCACACCACTCAAAGAGCCAATCACCGCAACTTACGTAGGCAGCTCAGCGAATGACGATGCCGAAACATATGTTTAGACCAAAAAACGCGGTCTGAGTTGTGACATTAAGCAATGCAAAACGTCACGCTCGCATTGCTTAATGTTACAACTCAGACTGCGTTTTTTCGTCTAAACATATGTTTCCGCATCGTCATTTGCTCAGCTGCCTCCGTAAGTTGCGCTGATTGGCTCTTCGAGTGGTGTGCGTGAAAGTAGACGCACAGACATTTTTTAGAGTGTAGGCTGAAACGAAGTATAATTCACGCTTTAAATGTCATTTTCAATATTGTGACGACGCGGTCTGCTGATTGGTCGACTCTGTGTCGCCCATTTAGTTTACGCTCAAACCGCGGGAGCAGTATTCGGCGCTGACGGCGGCCTTTGCTCCGCCCATTGGCCAAACTCTCCCAATATACGGCTCTGACAAATCCGAGTTGCGCGTCTGTTTTCCACGTGTCGCCGCGCTATTCGCCGAGATCCGACAACGTGAGCAGCCGGATCAAGTGCCGTGCAGGAAAGTAGACGTTGCACGCGCCCTGCCGTACGTACCCCTGCTTTTGAGCGCGCCACGCGGCTCGAACGCGCGGCGCCGCTATTCGCCGAATCCAGTCACGTGAGGAGCAGGATCAATATGCCGTGCAGGAAAGACGGCGCTACGAGGATGAACGCGCAACTCTGGCTCCCGTAGGGAGCCATACACCTTTTCCGTTTAGCCTCGCACCCAGCCACTTTGTCTCCATATCCGGTATGCGTTCCAAAAAAAAAAAAAAAAGCAAGAGATTACAGCCCTGAATAAGTAAAAAAGTATAGAAGGGTCATAACAAGAACGACTGACGGTTGCAATTAAAATGTTAACACGTTCTACTGTCGAGGCGAGAAGAAAGCGATGTTTTCACGCATACCGGAAGTTCCAGAGTTAAAGATGGCGGCGCCCACGTAGAAAAGGTGTATACAGGAACTCTAACAAATCCTATTTCGCAGCGCCCCCAGCAACGCAGCAGACCCATGGACGCTTGGCGAAAAAGTCGGCGAGAAATCCGGCGGCTGTGATTGGCCGACGCCGCACTTGACCTTGGCGCCAGTCAATCACAACCGCCGGATTTCTCGCCGACTTTTTCGCCAGGTGTCCCAATTAGGGTCACTCATAGAAATACTCATAGCCTCCTCTATACTCACAAAGCCTGGCACTTCGATGACGGAGCCATAGAGTGCCTGGTCGCAGATTCGGAGCGCGGGGATCTGGTATAGCACAGAGCGTTTCTCGGGGACCCTGTAGTCAGCGCATAGCTTTTGCAGCGGCGAGGACCCGAAACATTGTTTTCAGACCCGACGAGAAAAGAAGCGGTAGCCTGAGGAACGCGAGTAGGGTGCCTCAATGTCCTTCTGTATAAACTGATACCACCCTTTGTAGTACCGGATGCCAACAGCAGGCGCTCACGAGTAAAATACAAAGAAATCGACGAAAACAAAGTGTCGCCATAGCACAGTAGCGCTACAAACGCGTTCAGGGACATGCTCTTTCACGCGCTTCTGAACAAAAAAATAAAAATAAAAGTGTGGGACAAAATGGCCCGATGTCTCCACCCTAAGTAGAGTGTACTATACTCTGTTTCATACTTAGTGTGCAACGCTGTTAAAGCTACTGGCGCGAGCGTGGAGCTTGATATCGTTGATCCTTTGCACGCGTTCTCGCGCAAACAAAACCATAGATAAAGCCACGCGCTCGCGCCAGTAGCTTTGACAGCGTTGCGCGCCAAGTATGAAACAGAGTATAGAAGGTACGAGTGAGACGAGCTATAGGCTCCGCTAACGCTTTCAGTTGCACCTCAAAATGTGGAAAGCGATCAGGTGGAACCAAGCCACTTTGATCGCAGCGCCACCTTCGCTGCGATCAAGCAACGACACATGTCAAGGTCATATGGGCAATGTAGCCCCTTAGGGGCTATATTGTATTTTTTATTATTTTGACGTCGGAGGTAACGTCAAAACACCACGACACAACGACGCCACGACGTCATCGTCGACGAAGTTACGCGACGCCAAGATGATGTCGTAAGGCCGTCGTGACATCGCGTCGCACTCGCGTCGAGGACGACGCCGTTACGCGACATCAAGTCGCCGTTGTAACGCGGTCATGACGTCGGGTGCCACATCGAGGACGACGTGGACGTGGTCGTCAATGCCGACGTTGACGTAGACGCCCCATGCAATGTCAAACATCGCTATGACGTCACGTTAATGTCGTCCTGACGTCATCGTGAACGTCAACATCACGACAGAGCCTTGACGGCTTGTAACGTCGTCGCCTTCGCCAGCATCAACGTCGACGCACAGTCACGACGAAGTCTTGACGTCGTGTAACGTCGTCGACGATGAAGTCGACGTCGTGAAGCTGTCGGGACGTCTTCGTGACGTTGAGTTGCGTCATGTCGACAACGACGTCAACGAACTAACACCAAGCGTACTTATGATATTGCATTGACAAGGACGCCGTCATCTTGACGTCCCGTGACGTTGTCGTCGTCGTCATCAACATCAACGTGGACATCGTCGTCGTTGCCAACGCAATATGACGTAAGAACGCAGTCTTGATGTGTATCGCACGTTGTCAACGTCGGTGACGATGTTGACGTCAAGGCGTCGTCCAGATGTCGCATGGCGTTGTGACGACAAGTCAGGTCACGGTGACGTTATGTACATCACGCCTGACGTCTATGTTGTATAAAAAATATAGTGCGGCGTTCTATCGTTTCTATGACGTTGACCAGTGTGCCGGTCGAGCTTGGCGTTGGAACGAAACGCATTTTTCATAAAAAGCGACTAATCCGAACCACTTCGCTCGTAGCGCCCAAGAGGGCGCTACGAGCGAAGTGGCTTGGATTAGCCGTGTTTTTTTTGTTTTTTTCACATGCGGAGGTATTAAAATAGCACTCCGGTGGCCCCACTCGTCCCTTCTAGTACACTCTACCCTAAGCAAAGCGCACATGAAGGCACCCTAAACGCGAGAAGCACGAATGGACATCCCATCGCTCGGGACAAGTGTATTTCGGCGTCTGGCCGCAGCGGGGCGCCCGTTACATGCCTCCTGGAGTATAAACGGCTCTGGCCTCCTAGAGGCCTATGTTGACCTTTTTGGACTCCCGCGGCGACTATGGAGAAGGAAGTGACGTCAACAACGCAGCAAACGCAGATTGGATGTTGATTAGTGAGAGTCGCTGATGACGAATTTCCGCAGAAGAAACATCCAATCTGCGTTTTTTGCGTTGTTGACGTCATTTCCTTCTCCCTAGTCGCCGTGGGAGTCCAAAAAGCACAACATAGGTCTCCTGTCTGCCGCTCTACCTTTTCACTTTCGGCGGCCGCGTCTCTGGCGATCTGCCAGGTTTTGTCAGTATGGGTCACTGCACGCATTCACCTTCTTTGCATAAAAGATTCGAACTACACAACCCAAACGCAGACGCTTGCCACCTCTTGGATAGAAGCGAAAAGAAAGAAGACGACGAGCAAGAAAGAACACGTCCCAAACATGGCGTGTCCCGAGCGGTCCCAAGTATTCTCCGGCGTTCCCGTACACCAAGCCTCAAGGGCACCGGCGCCCGAGGGTCGATCCCACGTACGCTTGCTGGCTAGTGGCGTAGAGGAACCGACCATGGGCATGGGTCGCGGCCGCCCGCTTGCTGGTCTTCCCTTGGTTCGTCGATTGCCTGGCCTACCGCTAGCCACAAGGAGGAATAAGGCCGGATCTCCGCCGAGTGTTGGACTGGGTCGGGGCTGCCCGCTCATCGGACTCGGTGGAGTTGTTTCTCGCTGGGGTCGTTACGACAGAGCACATGGCTAGGCGCCAGCCCGTGGAACGTATGGCTCGTCTCACCATTCGAACGCGGTGCCCTCCCGCAATTTGATTCGTGCTGAGCTTATTAATAAATCCGCCTTTACACATTCTTGCTCCTTGCTCTGGGTCTTGCATCGCTCTTGTATCGATTGTTCACCGGATATTCGTTCCATGGAGTTCAGTCTTTAATCGGCGCTCAAGGTAAGCTAGGTGGTATTCACTGGACGCCATATTTGAGGTGACTGCCCACAGCGCATGCTCGGGATGAGTTCTCATTTATGGTCTACCAAAGAAGACAATCTTGATGGTGTGCAATGCGCGTGTTGTAATCGTTGTAGAAGCTTGCCGTCAGCACGTGCTCAGCAGCAGCGAGCTCAACTATGGCCGCCAGTGAATACCACCGCCACAAAAGGTGTCCCCGAGTATAGCACATCCTTTCGTGAGAGCAGATCAGAAGTCAAGCGCGGCCGAATGCGGTTGGGCGGTGAAATGCGATATTTTCTCGGGTACGAGTCTTCGAGACCATGGCGGCATTAGGACGTTAGGAAGCGTTGAACAATGTGACGTCTTTCCTGTTATTTATGCTGTACCGCAGCGAAGGTTAGGAGCGCGAGCTCATAGCGTTGGAAACTGCCCTTCATGCACGAGAGTTGTAACCTTTCCTGCGGCGGTACATTGGTGAAATAGAGTACAGATTACCTCAATTGTAGAATTCCCGCGGAGGGGGTACCCCCTGCACTCACTTCAGTTCGCCTCCAGTCGTTTTAAGCACCATCTATATTTTAGTTTCAAAACTGTTTCATAGAGTGCGGTAGAACACCACCTAGACGCTGAGCTTCGAAACCTTCGTATTCCGATCGTTCAACTGAAAGGGGGCGAGACAGAAGAGGCGAAAGGGCTACCAAATACTTTACTAGGGGGAATACATTCCACTCCTCGAAGATACACTGGCCTCGGCGCGGACAGGTTTGTATGTATGTATGTATATTTGCGGCGCAATCTCTTTGTATCGAGAATCTTGTAAGACACGCCAATAAAATTAAAAAAAGAAAAACGAAAGGAAAAAAAAAGACAAAAACGAAAAAGAAATGGTTAGCACGTGTGTCCAAAGTTCTCCAACTGTCACTTTCGCACAGTCAAAGTAATCAGTTCACATGACACCGTCGTTTTAAGTGAGAGTTTGCCCCTCCAGCCAAAAGTAAGGCAGCGGCTGTTGGCAATCTTGGTCACCTTGGTCACCTTGGTCACGCCCCGATTTTTCAGGCGAGTCTACCACCATGCCTCGAGCCTCCGCTTGGAGCATACTATATGGGTGTGTTCGCTGGTGAAACCAAGTGCCTGCTCCAAGCGGGCACCCACGATAGGCGTTGTATGTAGTGCCCTGCACGCAAGCAGCAAGTGGTCGGATTGTCTCTTCGCCCACTTCACACGCACTGCCTACCGTTTCAGTCACGCTGCCGTCGTACTTACTTCGGTATAGGCGAGTACGTAGGGCACCACCACGGGCCTCAATAAACAGTCGACTGCCCAGCCTGTTCCCGCAGAAAGTCACCGGGGCAATCTCCGTCTTCAGAGACGCGTACATGTGCATGGAAGTGTGTTGTAGCATGCCACTCATCCAACGGCCCCTCTCAACCCTCTTCACTTCCTCCCGCACTGTGCTCATCCACTCCTTTTCTGTTTGAGGTTCAGTGGCCAAGCTGAGGATCTTAAACTTTGTCCCAAGACGAGTGACTCGCTTCCTCCACGTCGAGTTGATATGCTTGAGGTGAGTGTACATAAAAACTCGCCTAGCCCATCGGTCACCGTTCATGTAACGGAGACGTGTGTAGTACTGAAGCTTGCTGTTGGCCTCCTGCGCTTCAAAGGAAGACCAGCCGACGTCGCCTTCCACTAGTTCATTGGCTACTTGTCCCACAACCTAGTGCCTGTCGTCCGACATCCCTTTGGCGCCGCTCGAGATACGCGCGTAGCTCACCACATATGACTGCGCTTCCAAAAGTCAGCCCGGGCACAGCCACAGCCTTCCAAAGTTCTCGGGTGACAATGTACCGGTCACAGCTCCATAGGCTCCGCCTTCGCAGTATGTTCCGCTTGCTAACTGAGGGCATCCTGAGGCCCTCATGATGCTCAGTCAAGTAGTCCTCTCTAGCTGACATTGTTATTCCGAGGTACCAGTACTCGGTGTGAAGAGGTATGGCTGCGCCTTGCAGGATAAGCGATCCAAGATTGCACTCCTCGCCAGAAAAATTACTGTCGCTGACTTGCCAGCATTGAAGCGTAGTCGGAGGTGCACGCTCCGCTGCAGCTTCACAGGCGACTAGCAACCTCCTCATGTCTTCCACACTAGTGGCCATCAGCACGAGGTCATCAGCAAAGGCAAGGTCAGGGAGTCGCCACGCTACAATATCACCATGTTGGCGGTGTTCCAGAGTGAAACCAATGCAGTGTCTTCAAGGGCCTTTTCCACGCTAGAGGCATATAGCATATATAGCGTCAGCGACAACGGACAGCCCTGTCGTAAACCTTCTTCCAACTGTGACCTCGCCTGATGTCACACCATTGAAGGATGTCGTCAAAACATTGCCGTCGTATAACCGACGGATTAAGCTCATTCATCCTTGGGGCATATTAAGGTGTCTTAGCCTTTCCAGCAGCATTACGTGAGGGACGCAATCATAAGCTTTAGCAATGTCCAGAAAGCAGCGTATCAGAGGTCGCCTCTCCGCTCGCGGTATCTCGATGAATTGGGTCAATGTAAACAGGTTATCGTCCAACCGCCGGCCAACTCGAAACCCGCTCTGCATTTCCGTAAACACGCCGGCTCCCTCAGCCCATGCTATGATCCGCCAGTTGATGATAGTCGCGAATACTCTGTATGCAACTGCCGTGACGCTGAACGGTCGGTATAGTCATGCAACAGCTGCTTGTTTCAACCTTTTTTCGAGATGAAGGTTTCTCGACCGCACCTCCAGTCAGTGGGAATGGGGTAATCTCCGCAGCATATGCGACTGAACAAGTGGGCCAACTGCTCTCGAGCGTCGAGTCCCAGGCCTTTCAGTACCTTGGCCGGGATTTCGTCTAGGCCCTGCGAAGTCCCGCCGTTCAACCGCGCGAGAGCGCGTGCGGCCTGTGCTCTTCCCACGATGCTGGTGTTGTCGCTCGTCAAATTAGGTAGCGGTGGATCTTTGACATACGGGCCTCCTGCTGACACGCTGTCAGTACCGTAGCAATCCTGTGTCGTCCCAAAAAGATTGTGAAGGTGTTCATCCAAGAGGACTCTAACGTTGTGCCCTACACCTCTATTTTTGGCATCGATCAGTTGGGGAGAATTATCTCTTCCATCCAGAGTTCCAATATAACGCCAGAACTTCTCTACTGCTCTTTGGCCACCCATCCTGATGCCTGTCATCACCTTGCAATCATGTATCTGTTTTTTTCTCCTCGACGATAGATTGTATTATTGCCTTGAGCTTCTGGTATTCCTCCCAGAGTCGCAAAGACTCCGGTGCTTTTCCGAGCGTCCGCAGTGCCTGGCGATGGTCTCGGTTAGCGTATTGCCGGCGTTGGATGGATTTCCGGATTTCAGCATCCCACCGCGATACAAGCCGTCTTTTTCCGCTTGAGCCTCTCATAATCGAACATGTGGTGATTGCCTGCCGAAGCGCATTGGCACAGTCATCATAGACGAGGGCATTTATGCGCTTATCACTTTTTTCGAACTCTTGACATACTGCCTCAATATCACATTCACGTAATTGAAACGTTATTTTACGTTTCGGCCGGCTGCGGTGTCGTTGGATTGCGCCAAAATGAAGTATTATGCAGTTATGATAGCTGTTAAATACTCAACTCTCCATCTTCATCTACAGTTAATATTTGAGGGCGACGTGCTAGCCTCTTTGATGCCAGGGCGTAGTTAATACATGTTCGTCGGTCCCGGGCCATTCATGTGTGTTGCTCCTCACATTTCTCTCTGAGGTTTAGAATCTCCAAGTCGAACTCTTCCGACAGCTGTCTCAGCATTAGGCCATTGTCGTCCTCACGACCATCAATCTCAACCAGATGGCCATTAAAGTCCCCCATAAGTAACACAGACAATCTTCGATCTAGGTTTTCGATGTCACGTTGAACGCACTCCAGTGTGGTCTTCTTCTCCTCATGCCTGGCATTCCCCACGGAAAGGTAAAGGGTGAATACCGCTGTCGGTATGTTACCCATTTTTCCATGAGCCCACAGGTGTTCTCAGCACGTTTCAGATATCCTTAGCCATGCTTGTCTTTCACTTGGCCAAAGGAGGCCCACACCTCCTCCCCGTCGGTCACCCTCCACCATCTTACACCCAGTCCAGCACCAAGAAGGGTCTACGGGGGTTCCTCAGTGTCACGTAACTGTTTCAGCAACCCCGAACAAAGAAAAGCCTTGTTCCCGCAGTACTACATAGAGCTCAGTCCACTTTCGCGGACGCCTCGCACTATTCAAAACTAAAAAAAAAAAACGACAGTATTGTCTTTTTTCCATGGTTGCCCTCGCTGCCGCCGCGCCAGAAACTCGGTCAACACTCCCGATGAAGCTGCATGGCTGCTAGTTGCTGTCGGAACAGTTGGTTCACAAAGTGCGTCAGCTCTTGTGATGGGGCACATGTGGGGCGCTGAAGGCATCCGGCCATCAAGTCGTTCAGCATTGGGTTGCACACAGGAAAGGTCTGTCTCGCAGTATGCCCTCGAGCAAACGTTCCTTCCTGACTGCCTGTCCTCGATGGGAATGTCCCATAGCTTTGTCCTTGAAGATGTCCGTTGGGTGGTATGAGGAGTGGAGACACTTATATTGCGCGCAGAGGTGACGACTGTGGCGGATGGTCCCCCTGGCGTTGTGGGGAATACACAGGACCGGGAAAGTTCGGCACCGGCTGCCGTACAGTATCCTTTGCTATTCGAGGCGTGTTCACCACCTTGTGTGCTCCACTCGTTCTGGGACCAGGAGACAGACCTGAGAGGTCGTGAGCGTGTGCTTTTTTCTGCTTCTGCCCTGTGTACTACTGTGGGATGCGTCCCGTATCGTCCCCTGTTGCTCTCAGTATGGCCGCTGAAATTGTCCCTTCTTTGCAGTTTCAAAGAAATGAGTCACCAATGCACCCACTCGCTCGGTTACCACCTGGCTACCTTCTGTGCGGTAGTGAAGCCCGTCCTTTCGCATTTCTAGGACGCTGGCCAGTTCTCGGCTGAGGTCGATAAACCTTGCTCTAATTCTCAGGAGCATGGTCGTAGCGCGTAGGTCCTTTCCTCTGCCGTCTATTCGCAACTTTCAGCGATGGTGGTACCGCGGTGTGAGAATCCCGCTCCCTAGCTCCTGGATGATCGGCCTCATAATAAATGGCCTTGCGTATACCTTCATGGCGTGAAAAAGTAACCTAAGGCTCTAATACTGCTCGTATATAGCAAAACTAGAATTCCTTACGCGTCGCAGACCCAGCCTCGTACCGCTGTTCTACGACGATCATCCAGATGACAGCCATTTTGATAGGCACCAGTGCTCCCCTGTAGGCCGTGAAAGTTGCGAATTTCAGGCACTGTGCAGATGGCTATAGTGATGCCTTACGTTTGGCCCACCGCAGCCTCAGACGCTCTATAATTGTGTCAGGTTGCTCGCCCTTCAGTACGTCATTCAGCCCCACGTGCAGTATATACATGCGTGGTACATTCCTCGCTTTTTCCTCATATGTTTCGATAATTTTATGTACAACCTCAGTTGTGGCTCCCCTGTTCTGCAGTGCCTGTTCATTAGAAACTCCATGCTTTGGGGTGCTCGGACTTCCTCGAGCTAGCCTCGAGCCATCCGCAGGACGTTCCCATCTCCGGCGATTATCACTTCCCTTGTGATCCCTCGTGGCGGTCAGATTAGAACAGCCTCACGCGCCAGCTTCTTTGCAACTACGGGCACGTGAATCTCCTGAATGGACCCGTGTGTGACTCCACTTAAAGTTTTGCTTTGGACTCCGTCACACTGCGTGTCAGTGTGCGCTGTCACATTCTCGGTGTTATTCATGACACTGCCGTGATTCATGACACACTTGATTGTCTACTCCACCCTTCGTCGCATCGTTCAATGTCAGCACACTCCTGGGCCTGTTTGCTCGAAGCCGGTTAACTTTAACCGCGTTTAAAAGTTAACCACTCTTCCCTACTAGGTACTTAAAAGTACCTAGCCAAGTTTGACGAGGGTTGGATGACCGATAGCTCCGTGTTTTATTATGGGGTGGTAGCTGGTGTCACCTCCTGGCTGTAGCGAATATAAGTGGCTTCCGTGGAAAGGTCCCCGAAATGGGGGGACCCAAGAATGCGCGCTACCGTGTTTTCGCGACGCAGCGAGGCATACATTTGAGCTCAAGAAACAATTTTTATTGCTCGTGGTACAGATAATCGGTAAGGTAAAACTAAATTCACCCTTGTTTGGAAAATTTCTAAATATTTGGCTGTCTGAAGTGAAGACAAGCCTCGTTAAAATTTCCTTCCAAGTTCGAAAGAGGACGACGAAGTTCAGTCCTAGAAACGATGAGAAAGAAGTGAGCGGTAAAAGGCGGGCGTTACACCAGCAGCATGGTTGGCCAGCATGTAAGAACTGTATATAACACCGTCATAAATTGAAAAACCTGTAATTCGGCTCCAGTGAAAATTGACCTATTAGTAAATTACCCTGACATCGAGGAGAACACTGGAAGTGTAATTCAACGATCGGCGCGCGCTGGCCTTCTACTTATAAAATATTCAAAGTAAATAATCATATTAAATCTTTGACGAACACGCGTGCATGGCAAAATTTGTTGTAGGCTTTTTGCTATAGATTACTGACTACTGCAGACGCCAGCACGCGCAGCGCGTGTAACTACACTCGTAGCATCCACCTCGGTGCTTGGGAAATTTAGCAAAAGGTCTATGGAGGCGCTGTCTGCTTTTGTGTGCTATCAGTACCCGGCCGATTGAGTCAAGGCAATCCACTTTTCAAAGACGTTGCCATGCCGACAACTATCACGTTCATTTAGGCTTAGGAATTGCCAGAATCGAAAGACTATCTAAAAGATGCGGCGAGGTCATTGGTCATGCTTTGCGTTTCAAGTGAGGTAAGGTAAAATCGAAAGCCTCCTTCACCATTCATTGCTGACAAACGCGCCCAATATTGCAGCTACAACGAAGTATTAGTTCCAAAGCGAGCGGCGCTCACTCACCGGGGTACCACCATGTTTTCCCGCCGTCCTTACTCTGTCGGTCACATGACTTAAAAAACCCTCTCGTAGGGAGATCCGGTTAACCGCGGTTAGTTAACCAGCTTCGAGCAAACGGGCCCTGGTGCAGATCTGTTTCACCACTCATCTGGTTCTCCCCTTCAGATTCCGATGGTGCCCTGTTTGTCCCATCTTCTATAACCATAAACTCTCCTGTCTGTCCAGCTACTAGTGCATGTCCTTGGAGCGCTGTCACTAGTGTTTGCAGTGCTTCGTTCTTCTTCGCCACCTCGTTTATCCTGCATTCCCAAGTGTCGATATCCTCCAAGTCACTTCAAACAGCCTGCTCCCCTCCGCTGCTTGGTCTAGGCATGCTGACATGGCGCCTATCTGAGCCTCTAGTTCCTCGAGCCTTTTTTGTGTGCATCCCTCATTTTGTACATCTCGGCGCATACCTTGCATGCGAGAGGATATCTTTGATTCGTGTCGTCATGTGTCGTGTCTGCCACCAGCTCCAACGACCCGCGGTATACACTATTAATGGTGTCATCAACAGCTGCGGCAGAGTCTTCAGCAGCCGCTGCAATGTCGGTACTCTTCACGGTGGCTTGGGAAGTCCGGGCGGAGTCTGACGTCAAGACGGGCGTCGCGGCGCGAGTGGCAGTGGTCGGCGTAGCCCCCTGAGAGGGCTCGTCGGCTGGCCGATTGGCGGCAGTACAGGCCGCATGTACGTCAACCAGTGTCGTTGCCTTTGGCTGGCAGTTCCCACTGACCTGGGGTTCTGACGAGACCTGGGGTGCTATGTTGCGCTTTTTGGGCTCCCAGGAGACTAGGGAGAAGGAAGTGACGTAGGTGTGAATGAACGTATCATAGCAGATGACGGTATCTTAGCAGATACCGTCATCAGCGACTCCACCAATCAACATCCAAAGAGCGTTGTTGACGTCACTTCCTTCTCCCTAGTCTCCTGGGAGTCCAAAAAGCGCAACATAGGGCCCCTGGGGTGCTATGTTGCGCTTTTTGGACTCCCAGGAGACTAGGGAGAAGGAAGTGACGTAGGTGTGAATGAACGTATCTTAGCAGATGACGGTATCTTAGCAGATACCGTCATCAGCGACTCCACCAATCAACATCCAAGGAGCGTTGTTGACGTCACTTCCTTCTCCCTAGTCTCCTGGGAGTCCAAAAAGCGCAACATAGGGCCCCTGGGGTGCTATGTTGCGCTTTTTGGACTCCCAGGAGACTAGGGAGAAGGAAGTGAAGTAGGTGTGAATGAACGTATCTTAGCAGATGACGGTATCTTAGCAGATACCGTCATCAGCGACTCCACCAATCAACATCCAAAGAGCGTTGTTGACGTCACTTCCTTCTCCCTAGTCTCCTGGGAGTCCAAAAAGCGCAACATAGGGCCCCTGGGGTGCTATGTTGCGCTTTTGGACTCCCAGGAGACTAGGAGAAGGAAGTGAAGTAGGTGTGAATGAACGTATCTTAGCAGATGACGGTATCTTAGCAGATACCGTCATCAGCGACTCCACCAATCAACATCCAAAGAGCGTTGTTGACGTCACTTCCTTCTCCCTAGTCTTCTGGGAGTCCAAAAAGCGCAACATAGGGCCCCTGGGGTGCTATGTTGCGCTTTTTGGACTCCCAGGAGACTAGGGAGAAGGAAGTGAAGTAGGTGTGAATGAACGTATCTTAGCAGATGACGGTATCTTAGCAGATACCGTCATCAGCGACTCCACCAATCAACATCCAAAGAGCGCTGTTGACGTCACTTCCTTCTCCCTAGTCTCCTGGGAGTCCAAAAAGCGCAACATAGGGCCCCTGGGGTGCTATGTTGCGCTTTTTGAACTCCCAGGAGACTAGGAGAAGGAAGTGAAGTAGGTGTGAATGAACGTATCTTAGCAGATGACGGTATCTTAGCAGATACCGTCATCAGCGACTCCACCAATCAACATCCAAAGAGCGTTGTTGACGTCACTTCCTTCTCCCTAGTCTCCTGGGAGTCCAAAAAGCGCAACATAGGGCCCCTGTGGTGCTATGTTGCGCTTTTTGGACTCCCAGGAGACTAGGGAGAAGGAAGTGAAGTAGGTGTGAATGAACGTATCTTAGCAGATGACGGTATCTTAGCAGATACCGTCATCAGCGACTCCACCAATCAACATCCAAAGAGCGTTGTTGACGTCACTTCCTTCTCCCTAGTCTTCTGGGAGTCCAAAAAGCGCAACATAGGGCCCCTGGGGTGCTATGTTGCGCTTTTTGGACTCCCAGGAGACTAGGGAGAAGGAAGTGAAGTAGGTGTGAATGAACGTATCTTAGCAGATGACGGTATCTTAGCAGATACCGTCATCAGCGACTCCACCAATCAACATCCAAAGAGCGTTGTTGATATCACTTCCTTCTCCCTAATCTTCTGGGAGTCCAAAAAGCGCAACATAGGGCCCCTGAGGTGCTATGTTGCGCATTTTGGACTCCCAGGAGACTAGGGAGAAGGAAGTGAAGTAGGTGTGAATGAACGTATCTTAGCGGATGACGGTATCTTAGCAGATACCGTCATCAGCGACTCCACCAGTCAACATCCAAAGAGCGCTGTTGACGTCACTTCCTTCTCCCTAGTCTCCTGGGAGTCCAAAAAGCGCAACATAGGGCCCCTGGTGCTGCACACTATTGGACATCGTGTTTACAGGCAGGAAGCGTGTGGTAGGGAGCAACGTGGGAGTAGAAGTTTCCCCTGCGGCCGATGACTCGTCCGTGCAGTCCATGGCCACTTCTGAACCGTTGTTGCTCGCCGTGGGGATATCCAATCTCTGTGGAGGGAACACTTCGTCTTCATCGCTGAAAGCGGTGTTGCTCAAAAACTCCGGGATGCAATTAATATCTCGTATAGTATCTGTAGGGGAACACGCAGTAGCTTGTAGGCGCTCAATGAGTTCTCCCTTGTTTTCGGAGTTAGGAAGACCACGGGCTTTTAGTGCCCTTTTAGGTCGAGAACCTTCATCTCGGCCATTTTTTTAGCAGACATATTCCCATCTGCGTGGACAGCGCGGCGGTAACGACGGGGCCGGGGGCCGACAATAGGATATGAAGTAGGCGATGTGTCGGCTGCGTCTTCGGCGCCTCGGCCGAGCGGAGCGGTGCAGCGGAGGTCAGCCGAGCTTCGGGATTCGAGCCTGAGTCGAGCTGAGTCGAACGTTGGCTGAGGGCCGAGTCCCTTTTCCGGATTCCGAATCTGCATGCTGAGAGCAGTGCCATTTTGGGCTGGGTGAGAGCCATCTATCGTCGGCACTAGCGAGAGTTATCTATCGTCGGGGAGGTCTCAGCTATCGGGCGGTAAATTTCATTTCATTTCATTTCATTTCATTTATTTAGTTCAAAAACATCCTTACGGATGCAATACATGAGCGCGGATTTTACTATGGAGTAAAAAGCACACTATAAAGGGAAAAATACACAGCGCAAAAGGACATAAAGGGAAGAGACACACCGGATAGAACAGAGCGCTTACTCGCAACTAGATACTTTAATAGACGAAAAGGAGAAAGAAAAATATTTTGGTCACCATAAATCGCACGTGTAACCTGTGCCATGATATGTGGTCGTTATGGCACGCGCTGGGCCTTCATAGTCAGTTTCAAGAACTCTAACTCTTTGTGTGACAACGAGACAGATGGTGTGCTGATGCAACTTGCTCCTCCACTGTGGATGTAAAAAGCTTCCAGCACCTCTCGGGTTGTTTTGTCCCGGTGTTTTCCCATAACTGTGGTGGCTTCAAAAACGGTTTACATAGACACTCTTTAAGGCAAGTTTATACTCCAACGTAACGTCGACGGGCGCGGCCTAGCGCAGCGCACACAGATGCTGATTGGTCGCAGAAATCGAGTTCCTGGCCGCCGGCCAATGAAAGGCGCGCGTTCTGCGCTACGCCGCGTTCACTGCGCTCAACGTCGGAGTATAAACAGCCCTTTACAGTGAAGTGACAAATTCCCACCCACCGTGGCTCTGAGGGAGTAGTCGTGCTCACGGAGCCTGTCGTTTAGGCAGCGCCCTGTCTGCCCAATGTAGGTGCGGCCGCAGGATAGTGGTATGTTGTAAACAACACCCGTGGCATAAGGCACAAACGGCTTGGCGTGCTTTTTTGAACATCTGTTCTTTAGACTTCTCTCTGCCTTGGCGTTGACTCTTGGACAAATCTGGTTCATTTTGTGTGGGGCTGAAAATACCACGGGGACTCCATAGCGGTTTCCAACATTTTTTTAGGTTGTGGGAAATCTTGTGTAGATACAGTATTACAACTGGTCTCTTTCTTTCCACACTACGTTTTGTATTCTGTATCCCTTTTACTTTCCTAATTATGGTGCTCTCAATATCTGACAGTAGTGCTGATGGATAGCCGGCTTTTTGCAGTCTCGCTGTTTGTAATTTGAAGCTTTCTCCCATAGTGTGGAGGCAAGATTTCTTCAAAGCTGATTGTAGACTAGAAAGAGCAATGCCCCTTTTTATGATTTTTGAATGGGCCAAGTTGTAGTCAAGGATGGCCCTCTTCGATCTTGGCTTGTAACTCCAGCATACATGGACGTCTTCTAGGCACAGTGAAATGTCAAGGTACTGAAGCACACCTTCTTTTGGGATCTGGAATGTGAACTTCAGGCCTCCCACACACGTTTTAAAGACACTCATCACTTGGTCCCTTACCGTGTCCAGTTGTACTCCTCTTTAAGAATCACTAGAAAGTCGTCTACGTAGCGGAACACCTTACTAACAAAAGTGTCGCCTAACTCAATCGCGATAGCACTGTCCACTTCACTCAGGTAAATGTCACTTAAGACGGGGGCAACACATAACCCAATGCACACCTTCGACTTTTGCTTGTAGCTATTCCCTTTCCACGTAACTATCATGGACTGCAGGTAGAATTGCAGCATTTCCATAAAGCTTTCCAGGGTTATACCCCTTGAACTTCAAAAGGCCACCTCTCCATTATCTTCAATACACCTCTTCACCGATTCCAGCATTCTGTTGTGTGGTAATGAGTAGTATAGATCTTCTACATCTATACTAAATGCTTTTCTCTTCCCTAGGCAGCTGGCCTGGAGAAACTCCACGAGTTCTTCTGACTTAAATACCCGGTAAGGGTCCTTGATTTTAATAAGGATAGCTGTTTCTGTAGATAGGCCGCCACCTGCCTCTGCCAAGATCCTTTTTCAGACACTATGGCTCGAAAAGGGCAGGCGACTTTGTGCGTTTTTGCGCTGAAAAACATCTCAAGATGTGTCCTCACCGCCTTCCTTACTCTTCCAGAGAGCTGGGTTAAGGCTAAATGGTCGCAAAGTTCTTTGGCTTTTTCACGTGTTTTCTTCACGTCAATTTTGACCTGTCTGAAATTTTTCTCTATAGCCTCGCTAGCTTTTTCATTAAACATGCCTGTTGGTAACACTACAAATTGACCTTCTTTGTCTGATAACATGACACGAAATTTATTACCCACCATGAAATCCACTATGGTGGTAAAAAGACCAACCTGTCCTCTTTTTTGTGTGGTTGAAGAACATCCACGCACTCTGAGATACATCTTGGCCTGTCAACCTCCACCGCTTTATCTGCGACACTCTTAGCCAGAGTCACCAACTCGGGAGGGCTTAGGACTGGCTCGAAACTGAACTTGGGACCAAGCTCAAGCTGTTTGCCGATGTTTGGAGGAACCTTCACAGCTCCCAAGGTCGTGAAACTGCCAGCTGGTGGACAAGTCTGGTTTTTCTTCGTCGAAAGGTGAGGCCTGATGGTCTGCCACAAAAACTCCGTGGCGTCTCTTGTCTTCTTGGTCATCTCTCGATGGGACCCTCGTAGATAATCATGAGTTCCTCGATCAGAAGCACAAGCCACTCTTAGGCAGTCTCTGAAGAACCTTTCCTGGCGCCAGTACTTTGATCTTAAAACACGGCACACCCTTTTTGCATGTCCTGAATTCGGAGTTAGCAGGCCAAAAACTCCCTTGAGTTCCACAGGACAGGGGCCGCGTCGAATATGCCAAGAAGCCACCCTTGCACAACACACACACTGGGCAATGAGGTTGACCAGAACAACAGGGTTAGAAAACGCATCCATAGAGAAGCTGGAGAAAGGGCCCGATGTAAAAGAAATAAACTGTAATAAAGTAGAAAGTTAGGCTAGTTGGTATTGGTTGTACCTAGTGAAAAATACACAGCGCAAAAGGACATAAAGGGAAGAGACACACCGGAAAGGACAGAGCGCAACTAGATATTTTGAAATATCTAGTTGCGAGTCAGCGCTCTGTTCTATCCGGTGTGTTTCTTCCCTTTATGTCCTTTTGCGCTGTGTATTTTTCACTATGTACAACCAATACCAACTAGCCCAACTTTCTACTTTATTACACACTATAAAAAATAACTAGCTATAAAAAGCAAAAAAAGAACGACAGAGTAACAAAGTTCACATTATCTGGTTCAAACATGGTACCACATCATCATTCACATTCAAGCATAATCAAGATTGCAAATTTCTAAGTTCGAAAGTCAAAAAGACTATGGTAAATCTAAGAGGGAAAAGCCATGCAAAGCAACAGAAACAAATATCGCGTCAGAAATTCACTTTGGCTGGTCCACACATAGCACAACATTATTGGCCACGCTCAATGATTCCGAGTTTTGGAGTACATTTAAAAGCATTTGTTCACACTTCTTTTTAAACAACACCTCATCATGTTGGGCTGTAACAGACTCTGGCAGGGTGTTCAGGTCGGAAATGCACAATAACAACGGGGATGAAGAAAAAGATTAGTACGAGCTGTATAAGGTTCCACTTTCTGTGCGTTATCAATTCTGGCTGAGATATGAACTGCGGGTCTACAAAATGACTGTTTGAAGGTGGAAGCACTGTAATAAGGACGATGAAAAAACACAAACGAGAAATCTTTCTTCGCATCTCTAGAGAAGATAAACCGATATTTTGTTTTATGCACGTAACGCTGGTATGATACGAATAATTTCCAGAGATAAATCGCGCGGCCTTGTTTTGCAGTGCTTCAAGACTTTTGACTATGTAATTTTGATGCGGATTCCAGATTATATTTGCGTATTCATGCTTGGGCAGTGCGATAGTTTTATAAGGCAAGCAGACGCGTACCCTGGGGTGCCTGGTGCAATGTACGCCTTAGAAAGCCAAGTTTCTTTGATGCGCTCTGTATATGACATGATTGATGTGTTCGTTCCAAGTTAAATTATGCGTAATGTGAATGCCTAAATATTTATATGACGTGGCAACTTCAAGTTCAAGAGAAAGAAGGTTGTATTGGATCGATTCCACACCTGACTTTTTGCTGACTGTCCTTTGCCGACATTTTGTAGTTTTGATGTTGAGTTGCCATTTCACGCACCAAGTGCTACTTTTGTCAAGGTCATCCTGTAGGGGGAGACTGTCATCGAAGTTGGCTATTTTCCGATATAACAGGCAGTCGTCCGCAAACAACCTGATGGTGGACGTTAAGGTTGATGGGAGGTCGCTGATGTATATCAGGAATAGGAGGGGTCCTATGCTACCCTGTGGGACACCTGATGTGACGGGAGATTGGGATGAAAGGGTGTCATTTAATCTCACCGACTGCGTTCTGCCACGTAAAAAGGCTGCTATCCAGTCTACAATCACAGGGTCAATTTGAAGGTGTGAAAGCTTTGGTAGTAAGCCACAATGCGGAACTGTATCGAATGCCTTAGCGAAGTCGATGAAGATTACGTCAGTCTGGCAGCCAGCATGGGTGTTGAAGTGCAGATCAGTGATAAATTCGAAGCGCTGAGTATTACATGAGTACTTTTGTCTGAAGCCATGCTGATTCGGAAAAATGTAGTCATTTCTGTCAAGGTGATCCATGATAGCTGAAAAATTACATGTTCCATCACTTTGCACAAGACGCTCGTAAGGGATATAGGACGGTAGTTGGAGGGATCGGATTTTATGCCCGATTTGAAAATTGGTTGAATGATAGAGAAATTCCAATCTGTTGGGACGATACCTGTGTCAAGACTTTGCTGAAAAAGGAGAGAGAAAAGAACAGACGCGGAATTATTTACCATTTTTAGTATTTTTGAAGATATTCCATCGTCACCGGCAGCACAGTGGGACGGGAGCACTGATCTCTATGTCTACTTGCTGGATCGCGTTTGACCAGCTCCGCGCATGGACGGGAATGTGGCCACCGTCGGCCATCTTTTTGGTAGAGTTATATTGTCACGAATGACAAGTGATAAGGCGGCGTATGACTGAGTAAACTGAACGTTTAATGGGGCGAACTTGTGCCCAAAAATAAAAAGGGAAAAGAAAGATAACAAGAGAGCGTCGCGGGCGTCGAAGGCGGCGAAGCAGCAAGATCGAACGCTGGGGCGAAAACTGACTGCGGCTCGCCACGCGGAGCCCCTTATGTACACGCGTGGGCTTCTGGAATAATCGGCGTGGAAGGTTCGACGCGTAGAACATTCGGGCCTAGAATAAACAACAATGTTCTCGAATTCACCAGAACATAAACTGAAAGCATAAATAAAATCCGCGGAACTCCCAGGAATCGAAGCCTGGGCCTCCGCACGAAAGTCAAGCGCGGTAACCACTCGGTCACGCACGCACTTGCTCGCTGACGCGCGTGGCATTACTCCCCCTTTAAAAAGGCATCGTCTCGATGCCACGCGAAAGGCAACAAAACAGAGCAGGACAACCAAAAGAATGGAAAAATACGGAGGCTGGCAAAACACAATCCTATCAAGTGTTGCACGAGATCACGGTTCACAGTCTTATCGCGCGTAGAACGGCTTGAGGCGCACGACGTGGACGACTTCGGGTCGTGGAGGGCGGCGTGATGAAGTGCGTGTTCCGTCGGGCATCACCTCGTAGTTCAGATCGCCGAGTCGGTGAAGCACTTTGTAGGGTCAGAAGTAGCGCTTCAGGAGTTTCTCGCTTAGACCGCGTCGTCGTATTTGGGTCCAAACCCACACACGGTCTCCGGGCTTGAAGCGAACGTCGATCCGGCGAAGGTTGTACCGGGTAGCGTCGACACGTAGTTGATCTTGAATTCGGAGTCGGGCGAGCTGGCGAACTTCTTCGGCTCGTTGAGCAACCACCTGGGCGTCGGGTATCCCATCGTCAGCTGGCTCGTGGGGTAGCATTGCGTCGAGCATGGTCGACACTTTCCTGCCATGCACCAGCTGAAACGGTGTTACTCCTGTGGTCTCTTGCACCGCCGTGTTGTAAGCAAATGTGGCGTAGGGTAACACCTCGTCCCAAGTCTTGTGCTCTACGCCGACATACATTGAGATCATGTCGGCGATGGTTTTGTTCAGCCGTTCTGTTAGTCCATTTGTCTGCGGATGGTACGCAGTGGTTCGACGGTGGCCGGTGCCACTGAGACGAAGGATCTCTTGCGTCAGCTGGGCCATGAACGATGATCCACGGTCGGTAATGAGGACTTCGGGGGCGCCGTGCCGGAGGACAATGGACTCGATGAAAAACTTGGCGACTTCCACAGCCGTACCTGATGGAAGGGCTTTCGTCTCGGCGTACCGCGTGAGATAATCTGTGGCGACGATTATCCAGCGGTTTCCCGACGTTGACGGCGGGAAAGGGCCAAGTAAATCCATTCCGATCTGCTGGAACGGCGTAGACGGGGGAGCAATCGGATGCAGATGTCCTGATGGCTTCGTCGGCGGTTTCTTGCGTCGCTGACACTCGTGGCATGATCGAGTGTAGAGGTGAACGGTCTTCGGTAGCCTTGGCCAGTAGTATTTTTCTCGAATCCTGGCGAGCGTCCTGCTGTAGCCGAGGTGCCCAGCCGTTGGGTCGTCGTGACAGGCCTGGAAGATCTCCTTCTAAGGTCGGCAGGGATTACCAGCAGCCATGGCGAGCTGTTGTCTCCGAAGTTCTCCTTGTAAAGCACACCTTGTCGGAGGACGAAGGTCGGCAGGGCTCTCAAGAAGACACGGGGATAGTACCCCTCGTCCTTCGAGGTGCTCGATTAAGGCGCGCAACTCAGGATCGTCTCTTTGACGTCGCGCCATGTCGTCGGTGTTGACCGCCCCAAGGAAGCACTCGTCGTCATCGTCGTCGCTGCTACCGGAGGATGTCTCGACAGGGGCTCTGGACAGGCAATCGGCGTCGCTGTGCTTGCGGCCTGACTTGTAAACCACAGTCATGCTGAACTCCTGTAGTCGGAGACTCCATCGAGCGAGTCGTCCTGACGGGTCCTTGAGGTTCGCAAGCCAGCAGAGCGAGTGGTGGTCCGTGATTACACGGAACGGGCTCCCGTACAAGTACGGACGAAACTTCGTGATTGCCCAGACGACCGCAAGGCATTCTTTTTCAGTCGTGGAGTAATTTTTCTCCGCTTTGGACAGTGTCCGACTTGCGTAGGCGATAACTCGCTCGGTGCCTTGTTGCACTTGCACCAGTACCGCGCCAAGTTCAGCGTTACTGGCGTCCGTGTGAATTTCGGTTTCCGCATCCTGATCGAAATGTCCAAGAACAGGAGGAGTTTGCAGTCGTCGCTTCAGCTCGTCGAATGCCTGCTGCTGCTCCTCGGCCCATTCGAACTTCTCGGCGTCGTTCGTGAGGTTTGTGAGCGGTGCGGAAATCCTTGCGAAATCTCGAACGAAGCGGCGATAGTAGGCACATAATCCAAGGAACCTTCGCACGGCTTTCTTGTCTCTCGGCGCTGGAAATGCTGCGACGGCGCGAGTCTTCTCTGGGTCGGGGCGAACGCCTTCGTTACTAACCACGTGACCGAGGAATTTCAGTTCGTCATAGGCGAACCGACACTTTGACGGCTTCAGGGTGAGTCCGGCGGTCTGTATGGCCTGGAGAACAGCTCAAAGTCGTCGCAAGTGCTCGTCGAAGTCGCCGGAAAACACTACGACGTCGTCGAGGTAGACGAGACAGCTCTGCCCTTCAGTCCTGCCAGTACGCTGTCCATGACACGCTGGAAAGTTGCTGGCGCCGTGCACAGTCCGAAGGGCATAACCTTGAACTCGTACAGTCCATCCGGCGTGACGAAAGCTGTGTTCTCTCGGTCCCTTTCGTCGACTTCGATCTGCCAGTAGCCGCTCTTCAGGTCCATCGATGAAAGTATCGAGAGTGGCGCAGCCGGTCCAAAGTGTCGTCAATGCGGGGGAGTGGATAGACGTCTTTCTTCGTCACCGCGTTCAGCTGCCGGTAGTCCACGCAGAACCTAAGCGTTCCGTCCTTCTTCTTAACCAGTACGACTGGAGAGGCCCACGGACTGCTTGATGGCTGGATTATGTCGTCGTTCAGCATCTCTTGAACTTGCTCCTGGATCACCTCCCTTTCTTTAATGGAGACTCTGTACGGTGATCGATGCACAGGGCGCGCGTCGTCCTCGGTAACGATGCGGTGCTTCGCAATGGCTGTTTGGCGCACCTTCGACGACGTAGCAAAGCAGTCGCGGTATTCGGCGAGGAGGTTAATCAGCTGCCGTCGTTTCGGGCCCGGAAGCTTAGGGTCGATGTCGAGCTGCGCAGGCGACGTACTGTCTTCCTGAGGTGTCGAGGGTTCGTCAGTAATGGCGGCGATTTTGGCGGAGTTTGGAGGTCCTCGACGTGGCCAACGGCTGCACCTTTCGTGAGGTGTTGTGTTTCATTCCGAAAGTTCGTCACGAGTACCACAGTGCGGCCATCCTGAAGTTCCGCTACTCCTCTTGCGACGCCTATTCCTCTTCCTAGGAGCAACTGGAGGCTTCCTCGAGCAGAACTTCGCCGCAGAAAGCTTCGGTGATCCCGACGGGCACGAAAACACTCGACCGCGGCGGTAAGTTCACGTGACTTGCGAGAACTCGGACCGCGGATGATGTCGCTTTGGGTTCCTCCGGTGGTGAAACAGGTTTTCGTAGTGTCAACCGGTTTGCTCCGAGGTCGATGACGGCGCCATACTCGCAAAGAAAGTCCATTCCGAGGATAACATCCCTCGCACAGTCTTGCAGAACGACGAACCTCACAGGGCACGTCTCACCGTGGATCTCGACGTGAGCAGTGCATCTCCCGACTGGTGTAATGAGGTGTCCTCCGGCGGTTCGTATTTGGGGTCCGTCCCACGGCGTTATGACTTTTCGAAGGCGGCGGAGAGCCTCCCACTCAAGACTGAGTAGTCTGCTCCGGTGTCTACGAGTGCTGATGCGTCGACGCCGTCGATGACGACGTTTAGGTTGTTGGACACCGTTCCAGGGGCGTCGCTGCGATGCGTAGCGTCGGGAGAGGGGAGCGCTCCGTCGTTCTTGGAGGC